>CM035421.1:99328243-99345743 GCA_020310875.1 Ceratopteris richardii | reverse complement strand
GCTGTGAATTACCTACTATGTATTTCCTCCATCTCCTCCTCTTTCTAGCCAAAGAGCTCCACCATCAATGGGCAAGTACGATACATCATAGCAGGACATATTCAAATCGAGTAACAAAACCAACCACTAATATGAAGAAAGAAAGAAGAAAAGAAAAGGAGAAAAAGGGCAAAAAAAGAGAAGAAAGAAAGAAAATTGCCCTGTACCGGGGTATTATGATACACCCTTAAAATAATGTATTTTATGTTTTTCTTTTCAAGAGGCAGAACCCAAGTACAAGGCAAGTTACCTCGATTTCCAGCAAGAGGAAATGCAGAAGATGCAAAGAGCAAGAAAATGGAGAAGAGGGGATCCAGCTCATGAGTTCATGAAGAAGGCAGAATTCCCAATTTCCATTAGGGGAAAAAATGAACCCTTCATGGGCCTTTTAGATTAAGGAGTGATTAAGGATGGACCAATGAGAGGAGGGTGGTGGCCACAGTCTAGTACTAGACTAGGACTAGGCTTTCCTTGGTTTCCCCTAGTCAAAGCCTCCAAAACCACCACCAACTCGTGGTTTTTGTCACAAGAGTGGTTTGTAATTTCAATAGTTTGAATTATAACCATTGGATGGCCCAAAAGATCCAAGGGATGGTATTATTTTGCAAAAGTCAAGGCTTCATGCAACATAGACCATTGGATGAGTGAACAATCGTGTGGTTCTTCTTTGCAAGATCAGAAAAAGGCGCCTTTTGTTTGGTACCGTTGGATCAATCCCTCATCCAATGGATGGTGATGCCTGCGCAAAAGGCAATGATTATGGACAACTCATGGATCAGCGCGAAATGCGGACAAGCGTTCGATGTGGACTGCATCCGACGACGAGGAAGGACTCCGATTCACGGAACAGCGCCGATTGCGTAGACCCATTGGATTATGCATGAATGGAAGGCTTGGATTGACTGCGCAACGTCGCTTCTCTCTCTACTGTGCTACTAAAACCTCCATTCAATCATTGACAGTTCTTTCAATCCTAGCCCTTCAATCTTCGACATCCGATGGCTTCAATTGAGCTCGACTGAGCATTCCTTTAAGAACGTTTTTCTCTTATATTTTAATAGAGAAAACCACCGATGGTTTTTCTTGTCCCCTTAACCCCTTACAGTCTTAATCTTAATCCCTAAAAATTAGGGATCCTTACAAGGCCCATGCAGAGTCCATTTTTTCCCCTAATGCCTACTTCAGTAATTTCCCAATTCACCTATTTTCTCAAGTTGCCTAATTTCCCATTTCACCTATTTTCCCAAGTTGCCTGATTTCCCATTTTACCTATTTTCCCAAGTCGCCTAATTTCCCATTTCACCTATTTTCCCAAGTTGCCTATTTTCCCATTTCACCTATTTTCCCAAGTTGCCTAATTTCCCATTTCACCTATTTTCCCAAGTTGCCTAATTTCCCATTTCGCCTATTTTCCCAAGTTGCCTAATTTTCCCATTTCACCAATTTCCTAAGTTGCCTACTTTCCCATTTCACCAATTTCCTAAGTTGTCTAATTTTCTCACTTCATCAATTCTCTAAGTAGTCTAAATTCCTAAGTTCACCAATTTGTCAAAGTAGTCTATTTTTTTAGTCAACTTTTACAAGTTAGTTGACTTACTCAGAAGCTCACCATTTTTATGAAGTTAGTCTACTTACTTCAAAAGTAGTCTATTTTTTTAAGAAAATGGTGTACTTTTGATTTAGTCTACTTTTTCACTTGGAAAAAGAGACTAAATTTTCCATATCTCCATAGGTTTAAAATTCAGCCACTTGCACGCGGAGAACTCATGGACGGTGGACAGCGCTGAATACCAAAATTTGGAAGATAGTGATGCTGCAGGAAAAGTGGACCAAGAAGGAAGTTTCCAGAATACTAAAATTGTAAGAGAGCGTGCCAAAGAAGAAACTAATTTTGTCCCCTTTTGCTATCCTTCACTTCTAGGAAAACTATATAAGTAGACTTCTCCTTCAACAAAGAACAAGCTCAGAGAGAGACTCGAGGAAGGAATGCACTACTGAAGCTTTCCCTTCTCTTTGTGTGTGTAGAGCTCTTAGCTTACCACTAGTGCTCCACTTGGTAGAATTGGAATCAGCTAGCTTGGCACTTTGAGTGAGTAGTGGGCAAGCAGTGATTGGCCAATCTTCTCTTGACCAGCTAGTTGGAAGACTAGATTTTTGAGCATGTATGTTTAGAGAATCGAAGTCCAGCACTTAGAATGAAGGTGCATACTTATGTCTCCTACTGATTGCCCAAAGTTTGTAGAATCCTCTTTTGAGCTGTTTATACTCATAATTTCAGCTTCTTTCTTTCATTTCACTGTGTCATTGTATGTGCTATTTTTTTTCCTTCCCTTATATTGAGTCTTCAAATTGCAACCCATAGTGCATATTGCACTTAAGAGGACACACCACATTGAGCATATAGATCAAGAAATTGATCTACATGTGCTCATTTTGGCACACCCGGTGGGACCTTGGTTGCAATTTGAACTTGTTAGAAGTTCAGCCCTTAGAAGAAGCGAGTTGATGAAGAGCGTTAGAGCGATAGTCTATGACTCATACTCGCTCCAGCCACAAGGAAGGATCTCTTAGTCCCATAAAGACTCCCATAAATAGTTATCAATGGAAAAGATTACACTACATCCCTCCTAGAGGTCCACCACCTCCATTTCCATTCCCCAACGCATCATCATCGTGAGGCATCTCAGATCGGCACTCCCCGCCTCATTCAATGGACATGGAAGACAACCAAAGACCACAAGCCATAGCAATGGGGGACGACTTGACTAACTTGCTCTCTCGAATCAACATCAAATTTCCTTCCTTCAAGGCAGCTCCTCATGAGGATGTGGATGATCATGTGAGGAGGTTTCTTTCTCTATGTAAAAGTAGGGGTTTACATCAGCGAGAAGATGCCTTCTTTGCCTTGTTTCCAGCCACTCTTGAAGGGCTTACGGATCCATGGTACAATCAACACGATGGAGCACACTTCACCACCTCGGATGCCCTCAAAACTGCCTTCACAACTACGTTTAGCCTAGCTAACTCCACAGAACGCATTCTTGATCAGTTGGAAAATCTTAAACTACAAAAGGGAGAGGCATTCTCTGAATTAATGACCAGAGTGAAGTCGTTAGTTTCTCGTCTTCCTCATAATCCTGGGGATTTTTTAGTCAAGAAATGAGTAGAGAAGGCTCTACCAAAAACTTCTCAGCAAAAGCTTAGAGAGTTGCTACAAGCTAATGCATCGTTGGAGGAATTCGAAGCTGCAGCCTCAAGGATCGAAGTAGTAAGAGTCCGGTTCAGAGAACATGAAGGTATGGATGAATTCACAAGTGATCCTCTTGCACAACTAAGAAGAGAGTTAGAAGCCTTGAAGTTAAAAAAAACCTTGCAAGAAGAAAAAGTTGCTTGGCAAGGAAGGGATGAAGCGCTAGCTCTGCTACGACGAGAATAGGAGGAGCTTAGAATGCAAAAAGAGGTAAAAACATCGAATTGGTGCACAAGAAATCAAGACATTCTTCTCAAGATTGCTCAAAGAGGTTGGTGTGTCAATTTTGTGGAAAATCAGGCTATGAAGCAAGGGATTGCTATTTTCTCAAGGGCATGCAAGCGAATTGGGCATCACCAAGTGTATCTGTACATCAGCCCCTATTACCAACTCCAAGATTTCAAGTCGAAAGCATGTATACCACTACTCAGGTAAACTCCTCTAATGAAAGACAACCTCCATTTAGAAGACCAGCTCGTCCTATCATGTGCTATAGATGTGGCGAATATGGGGATTTTCAAGGAAAATGATCCCTTCTAGAAGGGTCTCCACCTTGCAGGTTTTGCCGGATACAATGGATCATTATTCGAAGGACTGTCCAAAGCAGAAGGCTTCTACAAGTGGATCAGCTCCATCCTACCAAGTCAATGATATCTCTGTCAATAAGGCAAAGCAACCAGGAATTCATTCAAGTAAGACAGAAGAGAGCAACACTCTTAATTATCCAGGTATCCAATTTTCTCCTGTACACTCACAGTGGCACTCATATGAGAAAGAGGACCCGAATATGTGTGATGCCCCTCGGAAATTTGGACGATTTTTTTCACCTAAAGAAGTTGACCCATTTTTTAAAAATGGTCAAGCTCATGAAGTCGACTTAAAAGATGGGCAAGTGACTAAAAATTTTAACCAACTTTGTAAAAATGACCGCGTTCATAAAGTAGACCAATTTTTGGAAAATGGTCAACTTGAAGTTGCCCAAACTTTTAAAAATATTCTACTTAAAAATGGTCAAATTTTTGAAGTCGACTTATTTTCCCAGGATAGCCAAATTCAGGAAGATAGAGGATTTTTTGAAATCGACTCATTTTCCCAGATTCATGCCACTCCACTAACTGCTCTTGGTCAACTTCATGGAGATGTTTCCCTGCATAATTATGGACCAAAAAAAGAAACCCCAAGCTATGCTCTAGAGTTTAAACTTGATTCACAACAGAGAGAAGAAGGAAATCAAGAACTCAATGCAAACCCATCTTTCAGCTCAAGACCAGAAGCTACAGTGGTGGCGTTGCAAGAAACAGATCAAGAACAAGGGGTGTAGACTAGAGCCCAGAAAAAGAAAGCAGAAGCAAGGGTCCTCCAAGAAAAAGACTCAGGTACGAAAAATTCTGAAGTGTTGCAGAAAATAGACAAAGTTTTTGAAGAAACGATGAGAGAACTCCATTAATGTAACAAGCCTCCTCTACATTCGCCAATACCATCCATCATCAAAACTGAGGAAATATTAAAGAACACCTTCCAGCAAGTATCATTGTATGATCTATTAAGACTGGACGAAAGATTTCGAAGTGAAGTTATAGGGATCATAGAGACATTGTCTCCTCTGACAATGCTTGCAATAAATGGTGGGCACACTCCAACAAACCTGATGAAAGCTTCAATTTCCGAGAACTTCACAAAGGTATCAACCAACTCTCTAACTCACTTCAGGAGTCCATGTCTATCAGTCACTATATATGGAAGAACTATAAATGGAGTAATAATCGATGGAGGTTCAAGCATAAATCTCATGCCAGATTTTACCCTCAAATCACTTGGACTCCAACTTTCAGGTGCAGCAAAGTTCACAATAACCTTGGTTGACCAAATTCAAGTTAAACCTCTTGGGATTGTAGAAATTGTACCCATAGAGATGGACGGGCTGACATTCTTTTTAGATTTTGTGGTGTTAAATCTACCGCAGGTCAATGGAGGCTTTCCTCTACTCATAGGGAGGCCATGGCTAAGGCATATCCAAGCCATGCATGATTGGGGAAATTATACTATTTTAGTTAACCTACCGAGGAAAGTAGAGAAACAAGTACACGGAGATCCTTTCTCACTATTCTTGAAGAACAACACATTCCTATCACGGAAGCATGTAATGAAATTGAAATAAATGATGACCAAGATCTTTTGGAATGGATGGAAGCCTTTCCATGTTATGGCATATCTATTTGTGAAGGGGAGTTTGAACAGGTAAAAACTCTTGGGCTTGAAGAACCGGCCATGGACGTGAAGAGAGGAAAGAAAGGAGTTTCGAAGGATTTGACCCAAGGAAAGGAGAAAAGAGCTCCAGTAGACGACTTACCGATACCATCCGACATACAATGGATGAAAGAGCTTTCACCTTCATGGATGCAAGAAAAGGAACCAAAAATCAACATAGAGGAATCTCTAGCCTATCCACAACGCATTTTTGAAGAACAAAACAAACAATCCGCCATGACATCTCAACGTGTAAGGCAAGTCAATCTTGGAAATGAGGAACACTCACAACCAATCTTACTAGCAACATGGCTTTGGGATCATCCATCCTTGCTCCATCAGGTAACCACTTTCGTGCAAAATTTCAAGGATGTGTTTGCATGGAGTTACCATGACTTAGAAGGAATTCCTGTTCATCTTGGAGAGCATTCTATTCCACTGATTCATGATGCTAAGCCAGTAAGAGGAAGGATTTATCGACTGAATCCAAAGTATGTAGAAGCAGTCAAAAAACACATAGAAAAGCTAGAGGAAGCAAGGATCATTGTCCCAGTGGAGCATTCTGAATGTTTATCATCGATGGTAATAGTCCAAAAGAAGCAATCCAACAAGATACGCGTTTGTGTCGATTTTTGGGCTCTCAACAATGTTACGATTCCCGATGGGTTTCCAACCCCGTTTTCAGAACACGTTTTGGAAGATGTGGTTGGTCATGTTTAAAACAGTTTCATGGATGGATTTAGCGGATACAACCAAGTGTTCATCCATCCAAAGGACCAAGATAAAACTGCATTTGTAACTCCATGGGGTACGTATGTATATACTAAGATGGCTTTTGCATTATGCAATGCTCTCGCCTCTTTCAATCGATCATTGTTGCCAAAGTTCTTGAGGATCTTTATGGACGACTTCTCCACCTTTTCAGGCACTGGATGTTCTACTCCACTGGAATACTTCACTGATCATCTTTGTCAATTGGGAGAAGGTTTTAGTGCTTGCAGAGAAGCCAAATTGAAACTCAATCCAAACAAATGTCACTTTTTGGTGATAGAAGGAACACTCTTGGGTCACATAGTCTCAGCAAAAGGTATGGCTCCCGATCCTGACGAAATCAAAACAATACTTCATATGCCCAAACCAATTAATGCAAAAGAAATCCAGAGTTTCTTAGGACATACCGACTATCACCGCAAGTTCATAAAAATGTATGCTGAGATAACTAAGCCCCTCTCTAGGATCGTTAGCAAAATGGTACCCTTTCAGTGGACTAAAGTAGAAGACAATGCATTCACACTTTTAAAAACCAAACTTATCAATGCACCTATTTTAGTAGCACCAGATTGGAATGCTACCTTCCATATTCATGTGGATGCAAGTTCTATAGTGGTAGGAGCCATACTCACGCAACCTAGCAAAGAACATAAACTTGACCAACCCATTTACTATGCTAGCAGAATTTTAACTAAAGCAGAAGGCAACTATAATACTACTAAAAGAGAAGCACTAGTTATTGTGTTCGCCCTCAAGAAGTTCCGTCATTATTTGTTGGGAATTCACTTCACTATCATCATTGAACATCAAGCAATCAAATATTTGCTAAACAAGCCAAACATCTATGGAAGAGTGTGGAGGTGGCTACTCTTATTCCAATAATTCAACTTCAAACTAGTTCAACGACCTAGGAAGCACCATGTGATGGCAAATCACCTTTCAAGGATTAAAGGACATCCGGAACCAATTATGGGCATAGAAGACAACCTCCCATATCAATCTTTATTTCAAGTAAGCACTTACCCTACTTGGTACCAGGACGTTCATCATTTGTTAACTACGAGTACTTGCCCACCTAACCTCACACCACTCGAACGAAGAAGATTGCTCCTAAAAAGTAAGATTTTTGAATCGTTCAAAATACCCTTTTCCGAGTAGGATATGATGGGATCTATAGGAGATGCGTCCTACCACATGAAGTACAACAAATACTAGAAGAAGCCCATGGAGGAACAGCTACATGCCATTATCCAGGTCACATAACAACACATCGGATTTTACATGGAGGATTATGCTGGCCTTATCTTTTTCGAGATGCAATAGAATATGCAAAGACATGCGACACGTGCCAACGTTGTGCACCAAAACCGAGTAAGCTCAACAACCAACCCTTGCAAATTTCTTTATCATGGAGACCATTTGAAAAATGGGGATTAGATTTTGTGGGGCGAATCTATCCCATCACTTCTCCTTCGAATGTGAAGTACTTGTTGGTGGCCACTAATTATGCCACCAAATGGGCAGAAGTTGTGGCGACAAAATATTGCACTTCTCATACGGTAGCCTCTTTCTTGTATAAAAATATTTTCTGCAGGTATGGTTGTCCAATTCAAGTTACAAGTGACCAAGGATCTCATTTTATCAACAAAACCCTAAGTGAAATATTTATGAAGTACAAAATTTTCCACAAAAGATCATGTGCATATTACCCACGAGCTAATGGTCAAGCGGAAAGCACCAACAAGGTACTCATCTCGCTCTTGAGGAAAATGTGCTATCTCCATCCCTTGACATGGGGCACTACCTACCTAGGTGTGGCATGGGCATATTGGTCCTGCTATATCAACCAAGCTTGTACAACAAGAAACAAAAGAAGTTATCTACTTGATGGACGGGTCCTTACAAGGTAAAAGAGATCTTTCCTCAAGGGGCAGTACGTCTCTCTACTCTTGAAGGAACCCAAATCCCTTTGGTGAACCGGTCTCATCTCAAACTTTACCAACTTTTCCACCAAACTCGTTGAAGACAATTGTATCACCACTGTACATATTGTAGTACTATGTAAGCAACTATCTTGATGGGAATAAGTAAATTATGCCTTGCTATTCAAAAACAAAGAAAAACACAAAAAAAAAGATTTGACCGAAAACTCCACCAAAAAGACGATTTTTCTTGGTCTAAATTTTTTGGGTCTAAACTTTTTAGTCAATTTGTTTTTAGTCAAAATGTTTTAGTCAAATTTTTTTTTTTAGTCAAAGTTTTTTAGTCTAAACTTTTTAGTCATCTTTGGTTTAAGTTTTAGTCAAAATTTTTTAGTGAAAATTTTTTTAGTCAAAATTTTTTAGTCAAATTATTTTTAGTCTAAACTTTTTAGTCAACTTTGGTTTAAGTTTTAGTCAAATTTTTTTAGTCAAATTCTTTTATTCTATACTTTTTTAGTCGATTTGGGTTTAAGTTTTAGTCAAAAAAATTTTAGTCAAAATTTTCTTATTCGACTTGTTTTGGTCTAAATTTTGGGGTCAAGTTGGGTTACTTTTTGGTCATTTCTTTTAAGCAACTTTTGAGTCGACTTTTTGCAAGAATTGAGCCGATTTTTTGAGTCCATTGTGGAGGGCAGTGTGCAATGAAATCTCTTTCTCCAAGAGCTAAAGGTCAACCCCAACCGGAATGCTACCATTCAATGAGGACAACTTCAAGGATGAGATCATCAGCAAGTCGCTTGTTTTGGATTTCCTCTTAGTAGACTAAGCAGTCAAAGTCGATTGGCAGCAAGAGCTAATGGCCGTCACTTTAATTTGTCATCACTAAGGAATCTTTCACCTATGAATTACCTGTTGTGTATTTCCTCCATCTCCTCCTCTTTCCAACCAAAGAGCTCCACCATCAATGGGCAAGTACGGTACATCATAGCAAGACATATTCAAATCGAGTAACAAAACCAACCACTAATATGAAGAAAGAAAGAAGAAAAGAAAACGAGAAAAAGGGAAAAAAAGAGAAGAAAGAAAGAAAAAAAGGGGTCTTATTTTTCTCCGAGGACGGAGAATGTCTAAGTGGTGGGCAACCTATACCGGCGTATTCTGATACGCCCTTAAAATAATGTATTTTATGCTTTGCTTTTCAAGAGGCAGATACCAAGTACAAGGCAAGTTACCTCGAATTCAAGCAAGAGGAGACGCAGAAGAAGCGAAGAGCAAAAAAATAGAGAAGAGGGGATCCAGCTCATGAGTTCATGAAGAAGGTAGAATTCCCAATTTCCTACTTCACTAATTTTCCATTTCACCCATTTTCTCAAGTTGCCTAATTTCCCATTTCACCTATTTTCCCAAGTTGCCTAATTTTCCATTTCACCTATTTTCCCAAGTTGCCTAATTTCCCATTTCACCTATTTTCCCAAGTTGCCTAATTTCCCATTTCACCTATTTTCCCAAGTTGCCTATTTTCCCATTTCACCTATTTTCCCAAGTTGCATAATTTCCCATTTCACCTATTTTCCCAAGTTGCCTAATTTCCCATTTCACCTATTTTCCCAAGTTGCCTAATTTTCCCATTTCACCAATTTCCTAAGTTGCCTATTTTCCCATTTCACCAATTTCCTAAGTTTTTTAATTTTCCCAGTTCACCAATTCTCTAAGTAGTCTAAATTCCTAAGTTCACCAATTTCTCAAAGTAGTCTATTTTTTTTAGTCAAATTTTACAAGTTAGTCGACTTACTTAGAAGTTCACCATTTTTATGAAGTTAGTCTACTTACTTCAAAAGTAGTCTATTTTTGTAAGAAAATGATGTACTTTTGATTTCGTCTACTTTTTCACTTGGAAAAAGAGACTAAATTTTCCAGATCTCCATATGGTCTAAAATTCAGGCACTTGCACGCTAAGAACTCATGGACGATGGACGGCGCCGAATACCAAAATTTGGAAGATAGTGACGGCGCAGGAAAAGTGGACCAAGAAGGAAGTTTCCAGAATACTAAAATTGTCAGAGAGCCTGCCAAAGAAGAAACTAATTTTGTCCCCTTTTGCTATCCTTCACTTCTAGGAAAACTATATAAGTAGACCTCTCCTTCATTCACGAACTTGCTCTCTCGAATCAACATCAAATTTCCTTCCTTCAAGGCATCTCCTCATGAGGATGTTGATGATCATGTCAGGAGGTTTCTTTCCCTATGTAAGAGAAGGGGTTTACATCAGCGAGAAGATGCCTTCCTTGCCTTGTTTCCAGTCACTCTTGAAGGGCTCACGGATCCATGGTACAATCAACACGATGAAGCACACTTCACCACCTGGGATGCCCTCAAAACCGCCTTCACAACTACGTTTACCCCAGGTAACTCCACAGAACGCATTCTTAATCAATTGGAACATCTTAAACTACAAAAGGGAGAGGCATTCTCTGAATTAATGACCGGAGTGAAGTCGTTAGTTTCTCGTCTTCTTCATAATCCTGGGGATTTTTTAGTCAAGAAATGGGTAGAGAAGGCTCTACCAAAAACTTCTCAGCAAAAGCTTAGAGAGTTGCTACAAGCTGATGCATCGTTGGAAGAATTCGAAGCTGCAGCCTTGAGGATCGAAGCAGCAAGAGTCCGCTTCAGAGAACATGAAGGTATGGATGAATTCACAAGTGATCCTCTCGCACAACTAAGAAGAGAATTAGAAGCCTTGAAGTTACAAAAAACCTTGCAAGAAGAAAAAGCTGCTTAGCAAGGAAGGGATGAAGCGCTAGCTCTACTACGACAAGAATTGGAGGATCTTAGAACGCAAAAAGAGGTAAAAACATCGATTTGGTGCACCTTATGTAAGAAATCAGAACATTCTTCTCAAGATTGTCCGGAGAGGTTGGTGTGTCAATTTTGTGGAAAACCAGGCTATGAAGCAAGGGATTGCTATTTTCTCAAGGGCATGCAAGCAAATTGGGCATCACCAAGTGTATCTGTACATCAGCCCCTATTACCAACTCCAAGATGTCAAGTTGAAAGCACGTATACCACTACTCAAGTAAACTCCTCTAATGAAAGAAAACCTCCATTTAGAAGACCAGATCGTCCTATCATGTGCTACAGATGTGGCGAATATGGGCATTTTTAAGGAAAATGCTCCCTCCTAGAAGGGTCTCCACCTTGCAGGTTTTGCTCGGATACAATGGATCATTATTCGAAGGACTGTCCAAAGCAGAAGGCTTCTACAAGTGGATCAACTCCATCCTACCAAGTGAGTGTTATCTCTGTCAATAAGGGAAAGCAACCAGCAATTCATTCAAGTAAGATAGAAGAGAGCAACACTCTTAATTATCCAGGTATCCAATTTTCTCCTATACACTCACAGTGGCACTCATCTGAGAAAGAGGACCCGAATATGTGTGATGCCCCTAAGCAATTTGGACGATTTTTTTTTCACCTAAAGAAATTGACCCATTTTTTAAAAATGGTCAAGTTCATGAAGTCGACTTAAAAGATGGGCAAGTGACTAAAAATTTTGACCAACTTTGTAAAAATGACCACATTCATAAAGTAGACCAATTTGAAGTCGACTTATTTTCCCAAGATAGCCAAATTCAAGAAGATAGAAGATTTTTTGAAATCGACTCATTTTCCCAGATTCATGCCACTCTACTAAGTGCTCTTGGTCAACTTCATGGAGATGTTTCCCTGCATAATTATGGACTAGAAAAAGAAACCCAAGCTATGCTCCAGAGTTTAAACTTGATTCACAACAGAGAGAAGAAGGAAATCAAGAACTCAATGCAAACCCATCTTTCAGCTCAAGTCCAGAAGCTACAGTGGTGGCGTTGCAAGAAATGGATCAAGAACAAGGGGTGCAGACTAAAGCCTAGAAAAAGAAAGCAGAAGCAAGGGTCCTCCAAGAAAAAGACTCAGGTACGAAAAAATCTGAAGTTTTGAAGGAAATAGACAAAGTTTTTGAAGAAATGATGAGGGAACTCCATTCATGTAACAAGCCTTCTCTACCTTTGCCAATACCATCAATCATCAAAACTCAGGAAATATTAAAGAACACCTTCTAGCAGGTATCATTGTATGATCTATTAAGAGTGGACGAAAGATTTCGAAGTGAAGTTATAGGGATCATAGAGACATTGCCTCCTCCGACAATGCTTGCAATAAGTGGTGGGCACACTCAAACGAACCTGATGAAAGCTTCAATTTCCGAGAACTTCACAAAGGTATCAACCAACTCTCTAATTGACTTCAGGAGTCCATGTCTATTAGTCACTATATATGGAAGAACTATAAATGGAGTAATAATCGATGGAGGTTCAGGCATAAATCTCATGCTAGATTTTACCCTCAAATCACTTGGACTCCAACTTTCACGTGAAGCAAAGTTCACAATAACCTTGGCTGACTAGAGTCGAGTTAAACCTCTTGGTATTGTAGAAAAGGTACCAGTAGAGATGGACGGACTGACATTCTTTTTAGATTTTGTGGTGTTAAATCTACCGCAGGTCAATGGAGGCTTTCCTCTACTCATAAGGAGGCCATGGCTAAGGCAGATCCAAGCCATGCATGATTAGGGAAATGATACTATTTTAGTTAACCTACCGGGGAAAGTACAAAAACAAGTACACGGATTCTCACTATGACCAAGATCTTTTGGAATGGATGGAAGCCTTTCCATGTTATGGCATATCTATTTGTGAAGGGGAGTGTGAACAGGTAAAAACTCTTGGGCTTGGAGAACCGGCCATGGACTTGAGGAGAGGAAAGAAAGGAGTTTCGCAAGATTTGACCCAGGAAAGCAGAAAAGAGCTCCAATAGACGACTTACCAATACCATCTGACATATAGTGGATGAAAGAGCTTTCACCTTCATGGATGCAAGAAAAGGAATCAAAAATCAACATAGAGGAATCTCCAGCCTATCCACAACGCATATTTGAAGAACAAAACGAACAATCAGCCATGATATCTCAACCTGTAAGGCAAGTCAATCTTGGAAATGAGGAACACACAACCAATCTTACTAGCAACATGGCTTTGGGATCATCCATCCTTGCTCCATCAGGTAATCACTTTCATGCAAAATTTCAAGGATGTGTTTGCATGGAGTTACCATGACTTAGAAGGAATTTCTGTTCATCTTGGCGAGCATTCTATTCCACTGATTCATGATGGTAAGCTAGTAAGAGGAAGGATTTATCGACTGAATCCAAAGTATAAAGAAGAAGTCAAAAAAGAAATAGAAAAGCTAGAGGAAGCAAAGTTCATTGTCCCAGTGGAGCATTCTGAATGGTTATATCGATGGTAATAGTCCAAAAGAAGCAATCCAACAAGATACGCGTTTGTGTCGATTTTTGGGCTCTCAACAAGGTTACGATTCTCGATGGGTTTCCAACCCCATTTTTAGAACAAGTTTTAGAAGATGTGGCTGGACAAGTTTTATACAGTTTCAAGGATGGATTTAGCGGGTACAACCAAGTGTTCATTCATCCAAAGGACTTAGCAGTTTTGCGTCATTATTTGTTGGGAATTCACTTCACTGTCATCACCGACCATCAAGCAATCAAAAATTTGCTAAACAAGTCAAACATCTATGGAAGAGTGTGGAGGTGGCTACTCTTATTCCAAGAATTCATTTTCAAACTAGTTCAACGACCTAGGAAGCACCATGTGATGGCAGATCACCTTTCAAGGATTAAAGGACATTCGGAACCAGTTACGAGCACAGAAAACAACCTCCTAGATCAATCTTTGTTTCAAGTAAGCACTTACCCTACTTGGTACCAGGACGTTCATCATTTGTTAACTATGGGTACCTGCCCACCTAACCTCACACCACTCGAACGAAGAAGATTGCTCCTAAAAAGTAAGAATTTTTCAATCGTTCAAAATACTCTTTTCTGAGTAGGATATGATGGGATCTATAGGAGATGCGTCCTACCACATGAAGTACAACAAATACTAGAAGAAGCCCATGGAGGAACAGCTGCATGCCATTATCTCGATCACATAACAACAAATCCAATTTTATACATGGAGGATTATGGTGGCCTTATCTTTTTGCAACAAAATATGCAAAGACATGCGACACTTGCCAACGTTGTGCACCAAAACCGAGTAAGCTCAACAACCAACCCTTGCAATTATCTTTATCATGGAGACCATTTGAAAAATGGGGATTAGATTTTGTGGGGTCTATCTATCCCATCACTCTCCTTCGAATGTGAAGTACTTGTTGGTGGCCACTGATTACGCCACCAAATGGGCAAAAGTTTTGGGAACAAAAGATTGCACTTCTCATACGGTAGCCTCTTTCTTGTATGAAAATATTTTCTGTAGGTATGGATGTCCAATTGAAGTTACAAGTGACCAAGGATCTCATTTTATTAACAAAACCCTAACTGAAATATTTATGAAGCATAAAAAAGCGTTGTGGAACTAGAGAGTGAACACATGTATGAAGATGATCTTTATACACAGTTTTGTCAAAAGCATCAAATATTTTAAGGCTTAGTTTATTGTGAGAATTAGTTCTTAATAGGTTATCTAATTCTGATTGGAGTTTTTTTTTTCTAATTTACAATTGATTATTAAATGCAAACCAAATACCATAGCTTTTGAAGAGTTAGGTATTTTTTTTTTACTTCCTCTAAGCAAAATAGATTTACTATACTTATTCCTCTAAGAGAAAAGATAAACTTGGCTCTTCATCTAGTAAGAAGAATTTTGTTAATATTGCACAAGCAAAGAAGGAATAGAAGAAACTAAATAATCACAAGTAGTTTTTAAAGTACGAAGAGGTTGATGATCATGTCATAAAGAATTGTCCTAAACTTGGTCCTAAGGAACCGAAGAAGAAAGAGGCAAGAATATCTACCGTAAACACATTCATCTTTTGCAAGTTGATGGAAGCATTGCTTTGTGTCAAAAAGAATATGTTGCCATTATTTTTAGGTATCTCATTATTTTTAAGTATTTCATAAAGAAAGGTTAATATCTGAGACTTCATGATGCTAGAGATTCATTTGATAATAGTCAATATCGACAAGCTATTGCATGTCTGACTTATGCATGCATTACATGGGCTTACATTCACTGCGTTGTCTCTCAAATATGCATGTTTATGCATAGTCCACATGTACTGCATTGTCTCACAAATATGCATGCTTATGCATAGCCCACATGTAAAGCATTGGTAGGTGGTTATGTGCATGTTTCGCTACTTATCTAGTAATCAATGGCTTGGGTAGTATTTTTCCAAAGGGGGATCATTGATGTCAAATTTACGTGCTTCTTTTTCTCTATTAAGGTTCGATGTTATGGCACCTTTATGTCAACAAGTGGCCTTTGCTTGATGCTTTAGTTAAGAAGTGGCCTCAACAGGCCACTCTTAGCTATGACTTTGAGAATAGAGCAGCTTCCTACCTTTGTTATCTGGATTACTACATGGACCACCATATTTGGAAGACATATTTCTGCATTTATCCTCCCCTAATGGAAGGCATTCATATTCAGCTTCTACCTCTGTTTTGGAGGGGTTCCTACTTCATCTGGTATCTTTGGGCAGATACCTTTTTGCTTATCAAAAGCTCCTTGTATGTTATTAGAAGGACCAAATTCATGGCGCTTTTGTACATTCAGATTTTTAACACAAACTTCAAATCATTCAACAATTTCGTGCCAGCTATTCTCCTTTACATTGTCTTCTCTCTTGTGCATTATAAGTAAGATCTTAGGTGAACAAAATCCAACACATTACAGATGAACTATACAGTCAAGGTACCTTGTCACGAGTTCCTACAAGGGGTTCATGGCAATCATACAAGCACTGATTGTCATCAACAAAACATAAAATCATATGTTCATGCCAGGTGCTCCTGAGTCATCCATAAACAGATAAACTGAACCCACCATGCATTGAGTGCTACTACCTCTCTCATAGATCCTACGTTTCTAGAGTGGATGTCTCAAGGCAGATATTTTACACACCATGTCCACAAACAGATAATCCGGACTAATATTTAAGGTGCAAGTCCGCAATGAAGAAACCTACTGCTAAAAGAAATAGCAAACTTTATAATCAAAGATTACAAACTTCGGAAAATATCACTGAAACAACGCCTAATAAGCTAATGGTGATATGACAGTTAAAATGAATGCATGATAATGCATCATTTCCATACTGCATTGTGTGGGCATTGCATGATTGCGATTTATATCATTAAGTTCACATTTATAAAACAGCTTAATCAGGGTGATGCACATATCTCTTTGACATCTGATGCGTCTCATTAGCCTACACAAGTTCACAATTTTGTAGTACTCTTCAATACATTTGGATGTATCATCAAGCATCTTTCATTGCCACTCAGTATTTGTGCCTTAAAATTAGAATAATACCAATAAATAAATACTTTTAAAATTAATCATAAGATCCTAGTTAGTTCTCTTCCTTTGCTCTGTACCTCTCATGCATCAATAAGCATCTTTCACTGCTAGCCAAACTGATACGTTAAGAAGGAAAATCATTGAAGTTATCCCTTCTTGTCCTCTTTTTCGTTAGCGCTCAGTACCTGTAGTGTCTCTATACTAAACAAATACATGATGCTCTACAAATACCTTGTTCAAGTAACTTATCTCATTGCATTCCCTAGTAATAAAATACAGGCATAAAACATTACAATGCAGAAAATGTGTGCATTTGTTTCTGCTTTTGAGTTGCAGCTCCTGGTTCAAAATAAAGCATCATCCCACACACAATATGGATTCACAACGAATGTGCTTCGACACTGACTTCATCCGAAGGGACTTTGGCCTACTCATAAGGAAAAGTTCTAAAGCAGTTTACATGCTGAAAATTTCATAGGCATGCCAAAGAACAATGCACTCAATTCAAATTCCTGCATAGCTAGTGAAAACTCTGTTCAAATTATGCCCTATACAATGAGGATCATCTAGTGAAGAAACCTGCTTCCTAACTTTTCTTACTTTTCATTCGTCCTCTAAACAACTTTGAAATCTTGATAGGATTTCGACAGGAAATGCCACATCTCCCAAAAGACATCCACTTACTTAAAAGGCACCAATTTTTTGGTACTCAACATTGTACATCTTTCTGGCGAATCCCTAAAAGGTCTATCATTTTATCATGTAAACTATGATATCAAGAAGATCAGCATGTGCAAATTTGTCAACATTAGCAATATTTGGCAATGCTTATACAAATAAGAAAACAAAAT
>CM035421.1:99320743-99323243 GCA_020310875.1 Ceratopteris richardii | reverse complement strand
AGCAGTCAAAGCGCATTAGCAGTTGCGAGGAACCCTGTGTTCCATGCTCGCACTAAGCACATTGAGGTGCATTATCACTATGTCAGGGAGAGGTTCTCTGCTGGGGAGATCAGCTTGGCATATGTGCCCACGCAGGAGAACATTGCAGACCTTTTCACGAAGGCTCTGCCTACGGAGAAGTTTGAAGCTTTCCGCAAAGCTTTGGGCTTACTTCCTTTTGTGGAGTGATTTCCACATAGCTTGGCACTTCCTTATACATGAGTGCCAACTCCTTGTTCACCGCATCACTCCCAGGGGGGATTTGTTGATATATTTAGGTAGTCATGTGTGTGAACACACTAGGACCGCCGGGGCACTTTTTTCCCTCTTTAGGAGGTTTTTTTCGCCCGGCTTGTATATACGCCTATTGCCCTAATGGGCTACTTATCTTTGTACATTCTCTAGTAATACATTCAGTATTGTGTGTTTGTGCTCCAAGCTTCTTCTTCTTCGTTGTGTGGTTCGCGTGCTTCCGCAGACGTCTAACTCCAACATTTGTTACTTCTATCGATGATTTTTCAAGATACCTATGGGCTTTTCATTTAAACGCAAAGTCCAAAGTGTCCGAGTTCGAAGACTACGGAAGCATGCAAACAACACAAAGAAGAAGAAGAAGCTTGGAGACCCAACACAACACAAAGTGTATTACTAAGTGAGTATACAAAGATAATTGATCTGGTAGAGTTATATGAATATATACAAGTGGAAAGAAAAACCCTCCTAAAGAGAGAAAGAAGTGCCTCGATGGTCTTGAGTGTGCTACATACATCATTATCAAAATATATTAACAAATCCCCCCTCAGAGTGATGCAGTGAACAAGGAGCTTACATATGCGTAAAGCTATTTGGAATGAAATCAATCCACAAAAGGAAGTAAGCCAAAAGCTTTGTGAAAAGCTTCAAACTTCTACCTAGCTAGAGTCTTTGTGAAAAGGTATGCAACATTATCCTCTGTGGGCACATAAGCCAAACTGATCTCTCGAGCAGAGAGTCTCTCCTTGACATAATGATAGTGAACCTCAATGTGCTTTCTGTGAGCATATAATATAGGGTTCCTTGCATCTCTCAAAGGGCTCTGACTATCACTAAAGATGGTGGTGGCATAGGTATGAGCACCACCCAAATTAGTCAAAAGGCATCTAAGCCACAAAAGCTAAATAGTAGTTTGTGAAAGATTCCCTATAATCAACCTCACAACTAAAAGTGGCCATAGTAGGGTGCATCTTGCTCAACCAAGGTAAGCATTAGCTACAAGACATGAAGCAAAAACAAAGGTAGAGAGAGAGAGAGAGATCGAAACTATCGCACTACCGAGACGAGTTCGGCCTCCTAATAGACGTAAAAACTCTCTCTCTCTCTCTCTCTCTCTCTCTCTCTCTCTCTCTCTCTCTCTCTCTCTCTCTCTCTCTCTCTCTCTCTCTCTCTCTCTCTCTCTCTCTCTCTCTCTCTCTCTCTCTCTCTCTCTCTCTCTCTCTCTCTCACATACCCATAGCACCCCACACCCTTGATACCAGCTACTATCCCACCTTTTATACCTTTTATACCCGTTTGCAGTACTCATACTTTATTTTCGTTTTGGATCACAGTGGATTGGATCATACTGATGTATATGTTTTGTCTCATAGGCCGATTTTGGCCTCTAATAGACGTTAAAAAGTCTTTCTTTCTTCTTTCTTTCTTTCTCTCTCTCTCTCTCTCGCGTCGGGATAGTGCAATGGCGTGACGACATCTGAGGGAGAGGAGAGAAGACACCCATTCAAGACCCAAGCATTTGGCATAGCTATGCACAGAACCTATACCAAATCCAAGACCAGGCCTCCCATTCCCACGCCGCAGAGCTCACACCCCACTACCTCTTACTTCTTCACACCCACTATGGTGAGCCTCACTATTTCCCATTTACAGCATGGAAGAGCCCATGACCGGTTCAATTTACAGAAACAGCACCTCATCCACGGATGCACGACTTTGGCACCGCTCATTGCCCACCTCTTCAACCGTGCACTGGTTGAAGGGTTCCTTGACTCATGGACTAAGCACGCCATAGTGCCCATTCATACGTAAGGTGACGTTATGGATCCAACTACATATCGGACGATCATGATTGGCCCCATATTGGCCAAATTATATGGGGCAGTGCTAGAGACAAAGTTGAGCACTCTCGCCGAGAGGAAGGGTATCAGGGCTCCAAAACAAGCAGGTTTCAGACTTCACTCTGAGATGCCTGATCGACCATACAAAAGTGAGGAAGAGGAGATTATACTACTGCTCTGTGGACTTCCGCAAAGCCTTCGACCCAGTTCCCTACTCGATATCGGAGCTCCTCTTCAGACGCCTACTCGATATCGGAGCTCCATATGAGATGATATGGGGGATCTACTCCTTATATGAAAGAGTATTTGGTAGACTCAAATGTCCAAGTGGCTTATCCCACTCACTCGCTAGCACCATCGGGGTGAAG
>CM035421.1:99313243-99315743 GCA_020310875.1 Ceratopteris richardii | reverse complement strand
ATTTTCCTAATATAGCTTGGAGGCTATATAATAGACCCTAGAGGATCACTTCTAGCAACCAACTCAAGCTATTCAAGAGCTAGGAGGAGTGTACTACACTTGGAGGAGGTGTGCTCTAGCTTTGGTGTAGATTTGGAGGAGATTTTGGAAGCCAACCATCAGCATCTTGCTCAGTACTGTGAGTAGCAAGTTTATCTTCAGTTTGCTAGCTCATTAGTTTTTTATTTAGGGTTTCTAAAACCCTAATTTCAAAATTAAGGTTTTCAGAATAAGAATTCTAAACTGTTCATATTCACTCCATTCTCACACACACACTTTCTACATACCTCTTAGCCACTTTACACACAAACTCTTGTATCTAGTTGACGAATTTCTGCCTAGATTCAGTTTTTGTATCCAATTTCAACATACATTCAGTTTTGTATCATCTACACACATTGTAATTTGATATTAATATGTTACCATTACACTTGGAAAAACTTGTCTATTCCCTCTCTCTCTCACTCATCTCATTTTGAGTCTTAAGGTGTGTATGATAAGGTTCATTTGTTGGAAGACCTGTAAACCTGTGAATATTGTTATTGAGGCCCACCCCAATTCCAACACTTTCCTTACTATAAGGTGGAAAACAGTGCCTAAAGGTCCGGTAGGCTTAAGCGAAAGCGTTACACGTAAAACAAGACCTAAATTTTTTTTATTTTACTAATTTATTTATTTATTTTCAATTTGAATACCTCATTCTTGAGCAGGGCCATGTTTTTTTTTTTCTTTTGATACCGTTCCAACTTTATCAAATGTCCCAAAAGGGACTAGATACATACGTACATACATACACACAGTTCAAGTACGATCTGTACAACAGGTATGGTACGTAATAGTACCATACTAGGTACGTACTAATCTTGAGGGACAAATCCGTACGATATTGTAAGAACTTTTTTTTTTTTTTCATGTATATGGGAGTGTACACATATAAACAATATTTTTTGCCATGAATATGCATTATATTGTATCTATGCATGAAGAATATTGTTCTCTAACTAGTATAGTTGCAAAACCAATGTATTTTCTTAATAAATTCAAGTCAAAATGGAAAATAAAACCCATGTAGTTTTTTGGTACGCATTGGTATTCGTGGTACGAATACGTACTAGTAAGTACGGTACAAAAAGTACATACGAATGTGTTCGTGCTGGTACGAATAACAACTATGCTACACACCCACACATCAACACACTCAGGCACTAGTGTGTGCATGAGTGGTTGCACACACACACATGCATGCAGCATACATACACACACATATTGATAAATTTATATTCACAAGTAGATCTGTGTATGTATGCAAAGAATGACAGACAAACAGAGAGAGGGAGAGAGAGGGAGAGACAAAAAAAAAAGGGGGGGAGAAGGGGGGGGGGGGGGGGGGGGGGGAGAGAGAGAGAGAGAGAGAGAGAGAGAGAGAGAGAAAGAGAGAAAAGAGAAATGCATGCATACGTGTGTGTATGTGTGTGTATGCACGCATGCGCATGTGTGTGCATGGAAAAATGAGCCAAGATGAATTACCTTTGTAGGATCCGTTGGGTCTGGATAGTATTTTTCTTTGTCCTCATCCTTCTTCTGATCAAAGAGCTTGGTCAGTCCTTGTGCTGCCTCAGCTGCATCCTTGCTGTTCTCGACTGATGAGTACGCCAGCCGTGATGCCCAAAAGTATGCTTGGGATATCGGTGAACATCCTGATAAATCCCATTCTTGTAAATGTTCCACAACCTGTCCACTAATCTGATTGAGTGTGAATGTGTCATTGACAGCTAGCACTATGTCTGGACCTGGGATCTTGGGCTTTCCTCGTAAAACCCACTTGATGTTTAACACACTTGTTGACAGCATCACCATTTCACGCACAGCCTGTCGAGGCAAAGCGTAGGCAGAATTGGAATCACCTGTATATTATATGTAGACTTCAATAAATTCCAATCAATTTTCCATAATTTGCAACTGCAAGACAGGAATATTGAAATACAAACATGGTACTACATCTATTCATCCACATCAAATAGAATACACATGAACATACCACTGATGGATTCTCTAGCGCAGCCCCTATCCATGAAGGCCTCTTATATTTGTCTCTGCCAGTGAAAGATCTTAAAGGATCCTGTATTACATACATATGCTCAAAATATCAGATTTTCACAGATGAAACATTTCACAGGCAGCTCCACATTATGATCATACATTATCTACCTTGTATTTTACGGAAATAGCAAATGTCCCTAATGCTCGATTGCCCTCTCTCATCTCCAATATATCTCTTGCAAGCTGCCTAGCTGTTGCTTCCACAGAAGGACTGCTTATGCACTGAAAATCGTCGCATAGCTCACCAAAGGACATTCCATCAACCAATTTGTCTGCCTCAGATCTCTCCACAGATGTGGCAACCATAGATGATGAAGAGTCTCTACCCTCTGATGGAATCTCCGCTTGAGCTGCATCACCA
>CM035421.1:99303243-99305743 GCA_020310875.1 Ceratopteris richardii | reverse complement strand
TGTTTGGTACTTTGATAGTAAGGAAATCAAACATATTACCTTGGAGCGCAATTTCTTCACTTCACTTCAGCTTGGCCCAATAGGGAATCGGGATACTCTCACATGTGCTAACTCCTCCTCTTATCCTGTAATGGGAGTTGGAAAGATCATTCTAACTACTTCTCATGGAAGTTCTTTCACGTTGTCACATGCTTTATACATGTAACGGATCAAGAAAAAACTTTTGTCGGTTTCAACATTAGCCAAGAATGGCTTGGTTGTCGAATTTGTTGATGAGAGAGGTAAATTCACGAGCTCTTGAATGGTGACGTTATTATTGCTTCTCACAATTTATGTCGTGGGCTATGTAAGCTCATAGACTATGAGAAATCTCTGAATAATTCAGCATGTCCAGTTCAAGATTCTCAGGCTATCGGAGATGCAAAACTTGGGCGTGCACTCTTTGGTAATCTGAATTTTGTTGGTTTGCTTTGCGTGCAGAAAACTGAAATGGTGTCCTCTCTGCCCAAACTTGAAGAACCCTCTAAACATGTGCATGAACATTGTAATTTGGGCAAAATGGAGCGTTCCTCCTCCTCAAAAGATGGTTCAGTTAGAGTTGCTCATAAATTGCATCTTGTTCATAGTGATGTCTATGGTCCTATGCAGACACACCTTCTCTTGGGAGGTACCTTTACTTGAATAATGATGCCAATGCCTCATATGTGACATCTCAAAAGAGGCATGCAAATCAGCCTTAAAAATCAGCAATATCTTTCCAGCCTAAAATTCAACAATATGTTTCTCATTAGGACCAGTGAGAAGCATGTTATCAAAATACACAACAATGATCAGAAGCACAACATTCACACGCTTAACATATAAGGTGCTCTCAGTTCGACTGTCCTCAAAACCATGTGCAATCAAGTACGCATGTATTTTTTCTTACCAAGCACGTGGTGCTTGCTTCAAATCATATAATGCCTTCTTTCATGCCCTTTCTACAGAATACCACGGGGCTGAAATGCATACACTTCTTCATTAAGTCACCATTCAGAAATGCAGTTTAATGTCCAGGTTCCAACCATGATGAGTTGCAAGTGGACATATGCTACGAACGATGTCATTCGACATGTGGGTGCAAAGGTCTCATCAAAATCAATGCCTCTCTCTTGAGCATAACCTTTTGCGAGAAGCCTAGCCTTATATCTATTGTCAACCGTTCCATCATGCTTACGTTTCAGCTTGTATACCCATTTAGTTCCAATGGCCTTTTTGATTGGAGACAAATCACATAAATACCATTCTTCATAATAGCATCATCTTCTGATTGCATAGCAACCATCCAATTTTCACAATTTTGTGCTTCATCAACAAAAACAAGCTCATTCTCATCACAAAGACTAGAGGCAGCAATTGCATAGCAATCTAATGCAAAAGCACTATGAGAGCCTGAACGAGTACAATATGTGGTGCATCTAATTTGCTATCTCTAAAAGTCTGCACCAACCCTTTCGGCATAGTTTTTGCATCCTCTATATCAACCCTCTCATCATCAAGTGCATCGTGCGAATCTGCATCTAAAATGGAATGATTTGCATCGTCATGTGAAACCTGTAAACAACCATTCCAACCTCTTTCTTCTTTGCCTCTTTTGCAGACAATTTTGGACAACTCTTTATGACATGATCATTTCCTTTACAATAATTGCAAAACTCTTTCTTCTTTTCTGTTTTCTTCTCATCTTTCTCTTCCTTCTTCGACTCTGCAGCATTAGCAAATTTCTGCTTACTAGTAAATAGCTCCATTTACCTTTGCCCCTCTGACTAGCTAAGAAAGCTTGATATGCAACACGCATAACGGACCTATTCTTCCTGGGCTGATCTTCTTGCAACAAAATTGAGACTAACTCCTCAAATGTTAAGGCATTTGGATTGCCTTTAATCATCAATCAGAGAGTAGAAGCAAAACTTTGATATGAATCTGGAAGACAATTAAGAACGGTCTGCACCTCGCAAGACTTCAGAAATCAACTGCTTCTTCAAATCTTTGATCTTTGTCAAAAAATTGTCCATAGAATTTCCTTCATTTATATGCTCATTCTCCATCTGATTTTCAGAGGTAAGCAACATGAACCTCATTTCTTGCCTGGTATAAAGTGGTGAGTGTATCCCAAGCATCTTTTCCTATTATGAGCAAATGTGAGGGTTAGTGGCACGTTTGACAAACAAAGCTATCAATGCATGTGCCTGAGCATCTCTGCCATCCCAACAAAGTTGCTCTACAGTAGGTGAAGCATGAACTGAAGCACAAACACCAATCTGAAGATCATCATCTTCAACTCCATCTACATCACCTTCAATAACTTTATTCGCAGGTGTAGTAGGGCGTTTTTCAATACCCTAAATAATATTCCACAGCCCTTTTGCTACCAATACATGAGGCATCATTTAGTACCATCCAACTTGTCCTTAACAGCCAATATATGGAATACATCATTGCTTTCAGCCATGGCCATTGA
>CM035421.1:99258243-99295743 GCA_020310875.1 Ceratopteris richardii | reverse complement strand
ACAGGAAAGATGAACACCCATTGTTTTGAAGTCAAGAATCGCCACATTTAAGCATGATTTCGGTCCCGAAACGTCAGTACTGCAATGAGACATGCAATTCTCAACTAAAAACCTGGAAAATTGCGCCTTTATAACCTTGTGGAATATTTTGTTCGTTTAAGGACCTTGCTCACATTTCTCATCCATAGTGTACTCTCCCTGGGACTCGCTCTCGTCATAAAGTATCCTAGCACTATAGACATTTGATCAAAGTTCACCCTTTCTCGAATCGGAAGATCATGGACAGATAATTCATGGAAGCTTTGTGTGCTGAATTCTAATCACTTCAGTTCATATTTACACAGTACGCCAGACTTAAAATGTCCTTGGAGAACGACTGTTGCAAATCAAAAATAATCCCATAGAATAAAAAAACGTGTAAGGACTCATATTGTTTACATCTATGTGATAGCAATGCATGAATTGTCTGATAGATGCTGATCACTCAGGATTTTGAGCACTTTGCCGTTAAAAGCAATCAGCTTATGATTTGGGTTCATCCTTCAAGGTCTGCACTTCCATGTTCATTGAACAAAGACTGCAACACTGAATGGATATTGAATATTACGGATGTTCAGCTGTTGATAATATGCCAAAATAAGTAATTATAAAAATTTACGATAAGAATTTGACAGGAATGGATATCAAATTGGAGCTTTGATTTTCTAAAATAAATCAGCAGACGATCAGAAAAAACGTTCCATGCTTCTCAATTTCACACATTTCGTGGCAAACATGAATTTAACAATTCATGATAATACATGCAGGACTGCATCTTTCCTGTGCTAAAGAAGAAAGAGTGGAAAGAAAGGGGAGAAAACAAAAAGAAAAGGATAAATAACACTTTGCGAAAACAGCTAGAATAATGTCTTGCAGAGAATTCGAGCTCTAACATAAACTCAAGACAGGAAGATACACTTTGATGATTCTTCTGCTGGTTGATTCTAACGTGTAGTAATCATAAACTTAACAGCACATTGCTTGATCACCTGAAAAAATCGAAACTCCTAAATCTTTCCAAAAAAAACCCGACAGCAGGAGCGTTGTAAGACCGTCCAGTGGACATGACCAATAAAAGACGGAAGACGCTTGTATCAAAAAGGTTAACGGTCTCCACACAAGAGCTCACCGTTAAATTTACGCAGGTTGGACGTACGAGGCCATCCACAGGACCTACGGCCGGTAAGCTCAGAGACTCCAAGGGGAAAACGCGAGGTCTTTGCCACGAAGAGGAAGGAATTGTTGGTCAAGCTCATTGCCATTCTCAATCGCATTCAATATCTGTTGTCTGACGAGAGCGGGACAACGTAGTCGGAGCGAAGAAGGATAGTGGATTACGTTTTACACTGGCAGTACGTTTTGCAAGGATATGCAATCTCGTTCGAATCCCATGGATAGAGAAGGGACCGACCAAGCCCCAACTCCTTCGTCACCACTAATTTTCTTTTGGAATTTTTCGATTTTTCCAATTAAGTTGATGGCAGTCAAATGTCGGCTCAAATAAATAAAGAATCAAGAAACTTCTATCGGGAGCCGTTTAAACTCTATTTGTGGGATAGGCTGCTGATCGATAATATGCTCGCCTTCATCTAAGGATGAGTTCACATTGGGCAGTATGTGAAGACTTGTACTTTTTCGATGATAATATGGCCACTTTTATTTAAGGATGGGTTCACACTGGGCAGTATGGAACAGTTGTACTTCTTCGATGTCCTCAGTGTGTTGTTTACATAGAGTGATTGTGTTGTTTACATAGAGTGATTGATACTTCGAAAAATAAAGTGGTGTCCAAGCCCGCATAGCCTAGTGGTTGATGCTTTGAGTCTCAAGGAGGAAGTCATGAGTTCAAATCTTGGCTGGACATAATCATGAGTTCCCAAAGATAGGTGTCCATGAAGTTCCCCAAGATGGGTGCCTCTACCTTACGAGGTCGGGTGTGTGTGTCTTTCCAATTCATTGTACTCTAAAAAAAAAAAGAAAAATAAAG
Organism: Ceratopteris richardii; assembly: GCA_020310875.1. Classification (NCBI taxonomy): domain Eukaryota; kingdom Viridiplantae; phylum Streptophyta; class Polypodiopsida; order Polypodiales; family Pteridaceae; genus Ceratopteris; species Ceratopteris richardii. Next base: position 99,293,717 of record CM035421.1, on the reverse strand, counting down.
TGGTTGAAGCTTTTTTGTTGGCTGAACAGATTATTTCACCAATGAGCACCGATTGTCAGTCTGGCACACTCTTGTTACTCTTGTTCCGAGGGGTGAGGTCATCCTAAATTTTGTGGACTCGAAACAAAAAAAAAGTTTTTTTTTTCCAATCATGTTCATACACGTGGACGGCAGAAATGTGCCGCCACTCTAATAAATAAATAAATAAAGAATCAAGAAAGGCTATAATCGTGGTTCTCTATCTCGTGTGCATTGCAAGTGACTTCATCTCCACATCATTCGGATGAATTCGCTGTTTTATTTCTTTGAGCAATTTGCACATATGCGCAATGGCTTGGTATTCATGAACGGGAGTGGATCAGGATGCATTTTTTAAATCTCTCTCTACAATGTATTCTATTTTCTCTTCCTATTTAGATAATAAAAAATGTCTTTATTAAAAGAAACATAGGGAGACTTACCATATGTTTGTGAATCTCCCTCTACAAATGTATGTGAGAAGGACACGATCATCATTTTAAGCTTGATGTTGCTTTTGTACATGTTTTTGTTTATGTTTTATGCTCGGGTGCCATCTTGTACTCGTAGATGTGATGATTTCCCATACATTTTATAAGGTTTTTGTTCCTATTTTTTTCTTTGGGTAGAGAGAGTTTGATGGATCGATAAATGTACAATGATAGATAAATGTATAGTGAGATGAATATACAAGCAAATACCCACACGCTTAGATGCACACATTCATATATTTACACATGTGCAAGGCATACAATATACACATCCTTTACCTTTCTATCTCTAGAATACTTTTTCTTTTATATCAATCAATTTTTTTTTGCCTAAACAAATACGGAATGGATTCACACAATCTTATCGATTGTTTTGGAAAGTCACATCTTGCCAATGTACTTGTCAAGAAACAACTTGAGTCATTGGCATGAGCTCCAAAGTGCCCAAATAAGATATCAAAGAATGTGATCTACATATTCAACAAGTGCAAACATAAGATAAAAAACTATTCACGTGGTGAAAAGATTAATTGAACCACAAAATGATGACATAAATCAAAGCTTTCTGTTGATAACAAGTCAAATTATTGATGCCAAAGATTATTTATGGAATTATTTGATTTGTTATATTCTATTTGTTCCATAATAGTGATTTGTTACATGTACAAATATGTGACCGGTTATGTTATGCTTGAATCTCATATGTTTTGTGTTTTGATAACCAAGTCAAGGACCATGAAGGTGTGGACATGGCATAGTCATTCAAATTTATATGTATATTTTGTCATTTTTGTAAAAGAGTTCCTATGGTTGAAATATTAATTATGTATTATTGAATTTCTTTGTTTTTAAAATATATTTGCATGTCTTTTCTTATATGGATAGGCATATGAACCACCTTTTATGGCGGCTTTTGTCAAGCAATGGAACATTTTTCCATTTTATTTGTAAAACACTATTTATGGTTTAATGAAAAAATCTTATAGATATGTGCACTTTAGGACAAGTACAGTGAAGCATGTAGGGGGGATTATACTCAATATTGTGTAAGATCTTTGTTTCTATCTTATTACAAGAAAAACACAAACTACGGCAAATGCAAAGTGAACAAAAAATGTTGAGTGTTAGTATTTTTGTCAAAAGAAAAAGACATGAAGTGCTAATTTGACCAAAAAACACATGTTTCGACCGGTATAAGAGTCGGGCACAACACTTTCTTGAACTTTTTTTTTACCTATATCGACACCTTTTTTTTGTTTTTTATATTATTTCATTGCATATATAATTTTTCCCATTAGCATACTGACTTTTATATTAATGAAAAAATAATAATTCCTAGCTCGTGACCAACTTACTGATGGATCACTTTACATAAATGAAAAATTGCATGATATGTTTGGCATTTTCGAAAACCAGATATTTGAGAGTTTGTGAAAAGCAATAGAAACTCTGGGTGAGTTTTTTCACTCATTCGTACCTTTTTCATGTATTTCTCTCTTAATCTTACTCTCTCTCACTCATTCTTACTCTCTGTATTACTCTATTTCACTAGTTTTGTTTTATTGCTAGGTTTCTAGTATGTTTTGAAATACATCAATTATTAAGGAGCTTCCAATCTTTGCACCAAAGATTAGGGACCTCACGTCTATGCGATTCAAATCAAGGAGCTTCAAGTGAAAATTTTCCAATTTTTTATTTCCTTTTTCATTTAAATTTGTTATCTATTCAATTTAATTATAGAGAAATCATAATAATTGAAATAATTTAGAAGCTAATTACAATAAAAGGAAGTAATTTATTCAATTATTTATAACAACAAATACACATTCATACACATACGCATACACATATGCACACATACACACATAGGTACATGCACACATACATACACACACATAAACACATGTACACACAGGCATACATACACAAATAAAGATGCATATATATACATACATAAATGCACATATACATACACACACATCTACATACACACATAAACACATACACATACACACATGTTAATACATGCATAAGAACACACATATATGCATACATGCATACATATATACATACATACACACAAACTTACATACACAAATACATGCGAACATATAGGCACACATACATACACACATATACACATAAACATAAACACATAAGCATAAACACAACCACACATAAGCATAAACACATGCATTCATACACACACTTACACTCACACACATAAATACACATACATACGTACATATATATGCAAACATAGAGATAAAATTTTCCTTTTAGATGGAATGTGCTTTTAATTATGCCAGCAATCATGAGCCAAATGATTGCTTAATCCACAGATCCAACAAGTCTTCTTGATGAAAGTATGATTACCTCTTCCTTTACCTCTTTTTCTGACGTTACCTCTTCCTCTTGCATAATTTTCTTGAGCAGTCGCTTCTTCTTCATCTTTTTTTTTACCTTTATCACCTTTCTTCTTATTCTTTGCATACATAGCCGAACTATGTCCTTTATCTCCATTTGTCTTCAAATCTTGCTCAAACGTTAACATTAGTCCAAGCAACTGATTTAAATCTGGTACAAAATGATTTAAAGACAGTTCAATTGAGAGTACGAAAGGTTTCCACCTTTCATCTCCTCTCAAACCTGTAAGCACTTGCGCTATTAACCTGTGGTCTTCGATATCTTCATTAATTGATCCAAGACTATCCGCCAAGTCTTTCATCTTAGTGACATAATCACTAATGCTTTGACTTTGCTTTTTCTTGAACGTTGTAAACTCTGACCATAAGCTAGCCCTTCTAGCTTTTGTCGTATTTTGGAAATGATCTTCCAAAGCACTCCATATATCTTCTGCTTTCTCCAGACCTCTAATATGCGGTACTAGATGACTGTAACGGTATTGTAGATATAAGCTCTTGCCGTTGCATCTTTCTTCTGCCACAGCTTCAAGGCTTCTAACTCTTCTTTCTTTGGTTGACTGTCGTCTTCGAAATTCGGCTTCTTTTCTTCTCCTATCACATATATCATTAAGTCCTTACTCATAAGTAAGGCTTCCATGCGCATTACCCATGCGGGATAATTATCTCTGTCCAATTTGTCAATAGAGATATGATCTGCCATAATCTTCTTATTTCTGTTACTTTCGGTGAGTATAATGTTAAAAGGTTTTACCTTTTACAAACCTTTACCCTTGAGAATTACTTCGGAATGTTTCTTGACGCCGTTTGTTGTTGATTCTTCAGCTTTCACCTTTCTTGTGAAAGTTCTTCGAATTCTCTTGTATCTTTACTTCCATTTCTACTTCTGAGAAACCTTTTCTGCTCTTCAGAACCTTTCTGCTCTGATACCACTTGTTGATTTCGTGACAAAAGCTTGTTCACTAACAAGACTGCAGAAAATTGCCACGACTCAACTAGAACTAAGCTAAAGTGATATTAGAACACCTCTATAATCATCAATAGCTTAGTAACCTTCTGAAACTGAAAACTTTATAACTGTATTTAGTGAAAACTGAAAATTCACTTTACAGAAAGCTTTGCATTTCCTTCAAGCTTCAATTCTGAACTTATTTACTTCAGACTTTACACTACTGCATTTGCTTATAGTTAGATAATCTTTTCCTTACTTAACTGTGCCAAAAAACATGTTTTGAACTCACTGTAAGTTCATTGGAACTTCACCGGAATTCTATCGGACTGTTAGCGGAATGTCACCGTAATCTTACCGGAATCAACTGCAATTCTATTTGTGATTACTTCAAATGATTGTTGATGAAGTAAAGAAGTAATACCTGAGCTTCCTTCAGTAATTGAACTCTTTCTGAAGTTTAAGAAAAAACTTCACCAGTTCTGGATGCCTTTTTACGGTCAGACTTTGTACTGTGTACTTGTCCCGTTTCACAAAACTCTTTTGATTAACTTATAGTTGAAACTCCTAGCTTCAAGATGAGCTATCAGTCTGGCATCTTCTTCTTCCTCTATATGCGCTCTTCTCACCTCTTCTACTCTCATCTATTCTCTCCTCATATTCCGCTTCTATGCTCTCTCTTATATACATTTTGATCCGAGATTCAAACTCGTAATTCCGGAAGTTTCTACACCTTATATTACAGGCGTGAATTTGTCCCTTCACTAAGGCTTAATTTTCTGAATGACTTTGTTTCTGCTTCTCTTTGTCTTTCTTCGTCTTTATGTCTGTCTGTATGTCAAATTTGTGAGTGATTCTTCAACATGTATGTATGTATGTATGTATGTATGTATGTATGTATGTATGTATGTATGTATGTATGTATGTATGTATGTATGTATGTATGTATGTATGTATGTATGTATGTCTGTATGTATGTATGAATGTATGTATGTCTGTATGTAGGTATGTATGTATGTATGTATGTATGTATGTATGTATTTATGTATGTATGTATGTATGTAGGTATGTATGTATGTATGTATGTATCTATGTATGTATGTATGTATGTATGCATGCATGCATGCATGTATGTGTTGATATATTTAGGTAGTGATGTGTGTGAACACTCTAGGACTGCCGGGGCACTTTTTTCCCTCTTTAGGAGGTTTTTTTCCCCCGGCTTGTATATACGCCTATTGCCCTCATGGGCTACTTATCTTTGTACATTCTCTAGTAATACATTCAGTATTATGTGTTTGTGCTCCAAGCTTCTTCTTCTTCCTTGTGCTGTTCGCGTGCTTCCGCAAACGTCTATCTCCAACAATTGGTATTAGAGCAGGTCGTCGCTTCTTCTAGGGCGCCGTCGACACTCCTTCGTTTGTAGTCTCAGATTCGCACGAAATTTGGTGAGCATACTCAAGGTGTTTCCGAGATCAAAACAGCTTCGCTATGTGGTGCCGAAATCGCGATCTGAGCTCGTTTCGGCCTCCGAACGCACTATCGCAGTGCTTGTGCAGGCTATTTCGTCCTTTTGTGCCAAAGGTATATACCAGTTTCTGTTCGCCAGTTTAAGCATCTCAAAGTCTACTACAGGTCTAGCAGAACTCGTCTGGTTTGTTCCGTTCAACTTTTTGAGATACAGTCAATTTTCTGCATCAAGGTATTTTAGTCACCGGCCATGGCTGAAAGCAGTGATGTATTCCGTATGTTGGCTGTTGAGGATAAGTTGGATGGTACCAACTACCCATTATGGGCTTATATGACGCGACATGTACTGGTTGCAAAAGGATTGTGGAACATTGTGCAGGGTGTTGAAAGACGTCCTGTTACACCTGTAACGACAGGTACTACAAATACAGGTGTTGGAGCTGATGAGATGGTATCGAAGATGATATTCCGCAAATTCCTGTTCGTGCTGTTGTTTCTGTTGCACCTACTGCAGAGCAGATTCATTGGGATGGCGGAGATGCCCAAGCACATGCATTGATAGCTTTGTCTGTCAAATGTGCCATTATTCCTCACATTCGCTCTTGCAAAACAGCAAAGGATGCTTGGGATACACTTACCACTTTGTACCAGGCTAGGAATGAGGCTCGTGTTGCTTACCTTCGAAAACAGTTGGAGAGTGAGCACATGAATGAAGGTGATTCTATGGACAGTTTTCTTACAAAGATCAAAGACCTGAAGGAACAATTGATTTCTGCTGATGAGGTTATACCAGATAGCTCACTTGTGCAGACCATTCTGAATGGTCTTCCTGATTCATATCAGAGTTTTGCCTCTACTCTTCGGTTGATGATGAAAGGCAATCTGAATGCCTTGTCATTTGAGGAATTAGTCTCTGTTCTGTTGCAGGAAGATCAGTCCAGGCAGAACAGGTCCATTATGCGTGTTGCAGATCAAGATTTCCTGGCTAGTCAGAAGGGCAAAGGAAAATGGAGCTCTTCTACTAGTAAGCAGAAATCTGCAAATGCTGCACAATCGAAGAACCAGGATAAAGATGAGAAGAAATCAGAAAAGCAGAAATTGTTCTGCAAGTACTGTAAAGGAAATGATCATATTATAAAGAACTGTCCAAAACTGGCTGCTAAAGAGGCAAAGAAGAAAGAGGCTGGAATGGTTGTTGCAGAGGCCTCTACACCAAAAACAGAGTCTGCAAATCTTGTGCAGGAAGAAGAATGGGCGTTTACTACTGTCTACAGTTTTGACCCATCTTCTCATGATCAGTGCATGTCTGGAGTAGACTCAGATGTTTGGTACTTTGATAGTGGGGCGACCAAACATATTACCTTGTAGCGCAGTTTCTTCTCTTCACTCGAGCCTGCCCCTACAGGGAATACTATCACATGCGCCAATAACTCCTCTTATCCTGTTAGGAGAGTTGGTAAGATCATTCTGACTACTGTTGATGGTAGTTCTTTGACTTTGTCAGATGCTTTATTTGTGCCAGGGATCAAAAAGAACCTGTTATCAGTTTTTGCATTAGCCAAGATTGGCTTGGTTGTGAAATTCGTTGATGACAGGTGTACAGTCCATGATCTCTCAAATGGCGATGTGATTATTGCTTCTGGCATTTTATGTCGTGGGTTGTATAAGCTCATAGACTATGAAAGATCTGTGAATGATTCGGCATGTGCAGTTCATGATTCTCAGGCTATGTCAGATGCAAAGCTTTGGCATGCACGCTTTGGTCATCTGAATTTTGCTAGTTTGTTACGCCTACAAAAATCTGAAATGGTGTCCTCTTTGCCCAAACTTGAGTCACCTCGAAAACATGTTTATGAAGGCTGTATTTTGGGCAAAATGCAGCATTCTTCCTTTCCAAAAGATGGTTCAGTTCGGGCTACGCAGAAATTGCAGCTTGTACATAGTGATGTCTGTGGTCCTATGCAGACACCCTCTTTTGGAAATTACCTTTACTTCGTGACTTTCATTGATGATTTTTCCAGGCATGCATGGGTATATCCACTGAAACCAAAGTCCGAAGTGTTCATGTGCTTCAACCAGTTTTTGGTTTTGGCTAAAAATCTCTCAGCATGTAAAATGGGCACCCTCCGTTCTGATCGAGGGGGGGAATATATGTCTTCAGATTTTAATGCATTTCTGGCTGAACGTGGGATAAAACACCAGTGTAGAGTGTTGTATACACCTCAACAGAATGGAGTTGCTGAACGAAAGAACAGGTCACTCATGGAGATGGCGAGGTGCATGGTCAAAAGTCAAGCTTTACCACATAGTTTCTGGCTTGAGGCTGTCATGTGTGCAGCATATGTACTGAACAGGTGTCCCACTAAAGCGTTGCAGTCTATCACTCCATATGAGGCTTGGCATGACCGCAAGCCATCTGTTGCTCATCTGCGTGTTTTTGGTTGTTTGGCATATGCATTAGTGCTTGAACAACATCGTAGAAAATTGGATGATAAGGCAGTAAAATGTATTTTTGTTGGGTACAGTTCTGAAAGTAAAGGCTATCGTCTATATCATCCACAGACTAAACGCATTCTGGTTAGCTGTGATGTTGTCTTTGTGGAAGATGCTATTCAGCCATTGCTTTCATGTACTAAGGAGACATCTGTTAGCTCCAAAGACATGTATGATACTTTGATGCCTCTTTTTACAGGTGGACAGGCTAATGCTAGTCCTAATGAGGCAACTTCTCAACCTTTGCAGGTTTCATATGATGATGCAGATCATTCCATTTCTGATGCAGATTTACATGATGCACTTGTTGATGAGAGAGCTGATATTGAGCAGGCAAAAACTATGCCAAAATGGCTGGTGCAAACTTTGCGTGACAGCAAATTAGATGCACCTTTGTCATATCGTACTCGTTCAGGCTCTCATAGTGCCTCCTTTGCATCAGATTGCTATGCTATGGCTGCATCTAGTCTCTGTGATGAGAATGAGCCTGTTTCTTTTGATGAAGCACAAAATTCAGAAAATTGGATGGCTGCTATGCAATCTGAATATGATGCTATAATGAAGAATGGTACATGGTCTTTATGTGACTTGCCTCCTCGCAAGAAGGCCATTGGCACTAAGTGGGTATACAAGCTGAAGCGTAAACCTGATGGTACAGTTGACAGGTATAAGGCTAGGCTTGTTGCAAAGGGTTATGCACAGCAAAGAGGCATTGATTTTGATGAGACCTTTGCACCTACATGTCCTATGACTACTGTTCGGAGCATTTGTGCACTTGCAGCCCATCATGGTTCGAATGTACATCAGTTGGACATTAAAACAACATTTCTGAATGATGACTTGCATGAAGAAGTGTATGTTTTTTAGCCCCGTGGCTTTGTGCAGAAAGGGCATGAAAACGAGGTTTGTAGGTTAAAGAAGGCATTATATGGCTTAAAGCAAGCACCACGTGCTTGGTATGAGAAGATACATGCCTATCTGATTGCACATGGTTTTGAGAACAGTCCAACTGAAAGCACCTTATATGTTAAACGTGCTAATGATGTGCTTCTGATCATTGTTGTCTATGTTGATGACATGCTACTCACTGGTCCTATTGAGACACATATTTACTGATTTTAAGGCTGATTTGCATGCCTCATTTGAGATGTCTGATTTGGGGCATTTGCATCACTATTTTCTGACTCAGATTGGGCTGGTTGCTATGGCACTCGTGTGTCCACCAGTGGTTTTTGCTTCATGCTTGGTAGCTCATGTATATCTTGGTTGAGCAAGGAGCAGCCTACCTACTGTGGCCACTTCCAGTTGTGAGGCTGAGTATAGGGCAGCTTTCACAGCGACTGTTGAGTGTGTGTGGCTCAGACGCCTTATGGGTGATTTGGGTGTTGGCCAATCTTCTGCCACCACCATCTTCACTGACAGTCAGAGCGCATTGGGAGTTGCGAGGAACCCTGTGTTCCATGCTCGCACTAAGCACATTGAGGTGCATTATCACTATGTCAGGGAGAGGTTCTCTGTTGGGGAGATCAGCTTGGCATATGTGCCCACGCAGGAGAACATTGCAGACCTTTTCACAAAGGCTCTGCCTAGGGAGAAGTTTGAAGCTTTCCGCAAAGCTTTGGGCTTACTTCCTTTTGTGGAGTGATTTCCACATAGCTTGGTACTTCCTTATACGTGAGTGCCAACTCCTTGTTCACTGCATCACTCCCAGGGGGGATTTGTTGATATATTTAGGTAGTGATGTGTGTGAACACTCTAGGACTGTCGGGGCACTTTTTTCTCTCTTTAGGAGGTTTTTTTCCCCCGGCTTGTATATACGCCTATTGCCCTAATGGGCTACTTATCTTTGTACATTCTCTAGTAATACATTCAGTATTGTGTGTTTGTGCTCCAAGCTTCTTGTTCTTCCTTGTGTTGTTCGCGTGCTTCCGCAGACGTCTATCTCCAACAGTATGTGTGTATAAACGTACATTCGTTATGCATGTGAATATTAATTATGCATATATTTATTTGTATACATATGTACTTATATATGTTTTTAATTGTATGTATGTTTGTTTGTATGTGTGTATGTGTATATGTGTGTATGTATGTATGTATGTATGTATGTATGTATGTATGTATGTATGTATGCATGTATGCATTTATGGGGGCTTAAGGATCTCTCTACATGGAGTTTTAAGATTAGCATAACCAATAAACATACATCTTTAAGCCCTTGCTCCATCTTACCTCTCTATTCTTGTGGCACATGTGTGTATCATACACACTCAAATATTCTTATGTTTGAAAGGTATGGTTTCCTTCCATTCCATGCCTCTTTAGGTGTCATTACATATAACTCTGATGTGGGGCACCTATTCATCAAGTACATATTAGTAGATACAACAACTACCCAATATGTCAATGGAAAATTCATTCCATTTAACATACTCATAGAAATTTTGGCAATATACCTATTTTTCCTCTTTGCCACCCCCAATTTGTTGGGGAGCATACCTACAAGTGATTTTCCTCTTTATGCCTTGGTCTTGCAAGAAATAACTAAAGGCACGGGAGAAGTATTCTCCCCCTCCATGTGATCTTAGGGTTGTGATGTAGTAATTGGTGTCCTTCTCAACATGTGCCTTGAACCTTTTGAATATATCAAGGTCATCTTATTTTTGCTATATACAATACAAACATGCTATTCTTGAGTAGTCATCAATGAAGGTTACAAAATACTTTTTGCCTAAAAGAAAGGGCTTTTTCATTGGCCCCACACATATGTGTGCATAAGATCTAATATACCATGTGTTGCATATCCACTCTTCTTGAAGGGTTGCCTAGAAGAGTCTCCTAGTTGTCAAGCTTCACACATGTCATGCAACATTTGTAATGAAAAATGTGGTAAAACTCTTAACAATTGCCTCTTCTCCATTGTTGAGATATCAAGCTCAACATGTGATGATCTAGGATAACACGTATCACATTTTCATTTCTCTGACATGTATAGTGGTCATGGCGATATATGTCAGGGACACTTCATTGAGCTTTATTAGATTTATCTACCAAGAGTGATGGCACATTTGTTTCTTGCCAGCTCACTCATTCGCAGACATTAGGTTTTTTTCTTATGTACCGGTCTTTATATATTGCACTTGTTGTATTCTTGTTTTTAGGTCATTCTTGTACATTCCTTTTATGAAATGGAAGAAGAAGAAGAAGAAGATTATTCTTCCTTGCCTCAATCTGTGTGTGTGTACTCCTCTTTGATTGTGAGTATGTGTGTGTGTGAGAGAGATCTCTTCCTTATCTCCTTCCTCGTGACATGGTATCAGATTCACAAAGGACCTCTATTTTGAGCCATCTTGACCTCTGTTTCAAGCCTTCAACATGGGGCCCACAAAAAACCAGGTCAGTTTGTGAAACTGTAACTTGCACCCTATGTGACAATACTCATATATTCTAGATCCAAAATTTCAAGCGAATCCGTGTACTATTGATACACGAAAACCATGTTTTTTCTGAGATCGAACTGTCACGTCATAGTGCGATAGTGTTTAAGCAAAAGTGCTACTTGTGGTGTTTTGTAGTGTTGTGAATTGCTACAAAAATGGCAAATGTAGATGGAATGAGTCAGCTTATGAATGATAAGTTGGACAAGAACAACTTCCATGCTTGGAGATTCAGAATAACGAATTTCCTGATGGGAAATGGCAATTATAAAGAAGTTAATTAAAAAATAAAACATATCAAATATTCATACATATTAAACATACAAGTATCATAATTACCTTATAGGCGATACAAGACAATAGATCACATCTCGTACTCCTTTCGTTGTACGTCCATCGATAACCAAAGGTAAAATATGTTTCAAAAAGTTATGCCAGTCATGGGTCTTTAACCCAGATAAGCTCTTATCATCCATAGTAAACATGTTTTAGAAAGATGCTCCATATCCTGTAGGAGTCCGAATCAATTGAATCCTATTGTTGATAGTCTGTATCTCTTTTGTTGTAAGTACCCAAGGAGCTGGTGCATAAGTTGTTTCCTATTGATGTCTATCAAAAACTGGCCATAACTTTGGTTTTGAGTTTTGATCTTTCAAATCATTCCTTGATGCTATGGTATCTCTTAGTCCAAGAAGATGTTGCCATAGTGAATAACCAATATTCTTGAATACATGCATAGGATCAAGAAGATGACATACTTTAAACTCTTTCTAGTACTCCAAAGAATACCATATTGATATCTTCTCTGCGAGTGCCAATTTTCTTTTACCTCTCTTCACATACTCATTATCTTCACCATCATTGATGATTTCTGATTCTAGATTTATCAGAGGTCCATCTGTCTATATTTTATACCAATCGATAGGCGTCATAGGTTTTGGACACTGACCTGTTTCAAGCTTTCCATTAAAATATATCGCTTCTCTTTTAGATCTTAATGGATGATCATCATGCAAGAATCGTCGATCTCAAAGATAAATATTTTTGTAGAGATTCTTACTATAGATTGATCTCAACCAATCATCACAATATGGACAAGCTTTATAACCCTTAGTAGATATTCCTCCATCATGAAAATGATAAAAATATAATTAGATTAAATCACATTTATTTGTATGCATGTTGATTAAAACATTACATCAATACCTGAACAAACACCATATCTTGGAAAATCGTGAATAGTCCAAGCCACAATACCACGAACCGTAATATGTCTTTCATTGATGCTTTTCAATACATCAATGACATTAATACCTCTCCATAACTCTTGGATCGTCAATGAGAGGAGCAAGATATATATTCATATCTTTAACTTGTCTTTCTCCTGGGATTAAAAATTAAAGCATTAAATGTTCCTTTTTAATGCTAAGATATGGCGGAAGATTGTAGTTTATGACTACCACTATTCATGTTGACCATTTACTGGATTTCATGGAGAATGGATTAACCCCATCTAATGTAACTCCTAACTTTAGATTCTGTGGATTTTGTGCAAATTCAGGCCATGTAGAATCAATATGTTGAAAAGCAACACTATCATGAGGAATTCTGATTATTCCATCAGTACTTTTATGATCATGTCCCCATGTCAAAAGCTTTGATAATTCGGGGCTTTGAAACATATGTCCAATCCGTGGAGCCAATGGAAAATGTCTCAATACGTTTTTTGGGATTTTACCTTCTTCGACCTCATATCGAGGAGATTGACATTTGGGACATGTCAAAGACTCTGCATGTTCACCTCTATATAAAAAACAATTGTTAGGACATGCATGTATACATTGATAATCTATACCAGTATTGTTGATTATCTTCTACATTTCATCATGTGAGGTAGGAAGAATATTCTGACTTAGTAAAAACTTTTTAGATAATAACCTGTAAGTTCATAAAAAAAGACATATTGATAAAAATAAATAAATAAATATACATAATTATATGCATATAATTTTATATATGTGTATGCTTATGTGTATGTGTATGTGGATGTGTATATGCATGTGCATGTGCATGTGTATACATATGTGTATATGTATGTATGTGTGTATATGTGTTTTATAGGTGTATATGTATGTATATATACGTATGCATATGTGTATGCGTATGTGTATGTGTGTATATATGTGTATGTATGTATGTATGTATGTATGTATGTATGTGTGTATATGTATGAATGTGTATGTATGTATGTATATGTATGTATGTATATGTATGTATGCATGTGTAGCTGCATATATTTAATTTTGTTTTTAATTTTTTTTTTGTATATTGTGGTTTGCATACTTTCATATCTAGACCATTGAATCAGGGGTATGTTGATGAAGAGGTTTCCTAATCTATCATTCTTATAGTGTTTCCAAAGTAGGGGATTCTTACAATGGTTAAAGGTACATCAATATTATTCCCTTCGTGTTGTACTCCCATCAAAGTGATTGACCATTGTCGTGTTGTTCATTGTTGATGGATGCCATTGTTGATGATTCACTGATGAGATTCTTCGAGCACAAGGTACTGTCCCTTCTTTTTCTCTTTTCTTTTCTCTCTTTTTTTAAAATTTTTTTTGGGAACAGTGTCACAAAACAAGAAAAAAGATGTTAGTAGCAATAAAATGATTTACATATGCCAAATGTGTCTCATGTGCCTGGGATTCTCAATTGTGTCTATGCATGGTCATGTAATGTGGCCCTATATTAATGCATACTTTGGAAATGCATGAATTGAATGGTGCAAAAGATGGGGTTATGCAAAAAGCATATGATTCTTACATGTCAAGGCTTCCGGTGTTACTTGTAGACGTTGATGAAATCTTTGTTTGGAGGTATCCATTGGATCTCAAAATGATGCAATCAATCAATGGTTAGCTGAAAATTGATCATTCCTCCTTATAGGGATCCATTTTAGAACCATGGTTAGTTGTGTATAGATCACCTTTGGCTTCTTCATCTTTGGATGGTTTCTCATGTTTTGTATCCCTCATGATTGGCTCTTTGGTTATGTGGGGGCTACAAGTGCTTTTGGCTTCCAAACCCATACCCTTGTTGATTGTCTTCTTACTAGTGCCGAAGAGGTGAGTTGATCTTCTTTTAATCTTTGTGCTTGGTTCTGACTCTTACTTCTCCTTGGATTCTTTCTTGAGACTTTTCTTGTGAGGAGCAGTGTAGGGTTTTGTATATATAAGAATTTTTTTGGTGCCCACATTTGTAGTCACCATGGTTGAGATGTGACTAATTCCCTAGGCACCCAAATTTGTATGTTATTGTGGCCGGCCTTCATTGATTGCTTTGGTACACAAATTTGGAGTACTCTTTGAGATAGAGATCTTCATTGTTCTCCTACTTGTTTCCTTGGCTTTCTCCACTACTTCTTACATAATGATTTTGATTGCAATGGTGTGATTGATTGCTCTACCTTTCGTACTCAGATCTGCTTCATGCCCGAAACAACTTTCTTCGTCAATTCTGTTTGTCTATTTGATATAGAAATTGTCTTGTACTGTTTCACTTACCTTTGTGGTTGAACGACTATGGCTGCATTAGTCTTTGGAAGGGGAAAGATCCACTTGCCTTCAAGCTTGTTATTTCATGATTAAGTCCATCTGCATCCTAGAGCTTTTGACACATACAACATCTTCTTCTCTAAGATTAGTCTTAGAAGAACTAAGAGAATGCGTGATACCTGGATTTATGATCATGCAATTCTCTAATTCTAATGTAATGCATTTTTCATGTACCCAAACTCGAAGAAGTTGACTTCCTAGGTTTAAGTTTATTGCATGTTCATAGATCCAATCTTGACCCAAGGCAAGTGGCTCCATAAGGTCCTCATCTTGACACACTAGCATTTTGGCTATCATTGGGACATCTTGAAGGTAGATGGGAAGTTCCACCTCACCCAAACAAGGGGTTTTCACACCTCCCAATCCTATGAGATAGGCTTCTATGGAATTGATATTCAATTGCATATCTTGCAGTATGAGAGTTTAACTGCATTAGTTGTTGCACTTGAGTCAATCAAAGCTTGTATAGCCCTTACACTCGTTCCTTGTCCTACCTATATAGTCACAAAGGGATGTCGATCAATTATTCGAGAAGCAATTACACCTGATGTTTGGCACATAGCCATGTGATATCTTGGGGCATTGGGATTGACATCTAGGCCTTATCACCTTAACTTATTTTTCCTAATGCGCTCTCTAGCCTTTGCCTATGCCTCTTCTCTAACACTTAACTCTTCTTCTTTTCACTTCTTTGCAGTGTTGAGTCTCATTAGCATATCCTCTATAAGATGTTCTTGATATATCTTGACTCGACATCCACTAATATACCTTGGCAAGATGTCGCCTTCTAGAGTTGCCAATTGAACTGCACTGCTAGTGGAAATTCTATTAATGATCATGGGTCCATATCCTTGTTTTTCCAATTTACGGGCATGTTGCTTTAGTGTATAAACCAACACTAGGTCTCCCTCTTTCAATCCTTTATCCTTGACATGTGGGCTACGATAATGTACTCTGCATGGGATTTTCTAGCTGGGGGGTTAATAGGACCTACAAAGTCTATACCCCACTTCCAGAATGCACGTCCTCCCATCATTGGCCTCAAAGGCATCTCGTCTTTTCTGATCGGAGATTGTGCACATTGGCATGTGTCACATCTCTTCACATAGGTATGTGCATCCACATGAAGAGTGGGCCACCAAAGTCTTGAGAATAGAATGGTCTTAATTACTCTGTCAGGTCCGAAGTGTCCACCTGCAACACCGCTATGTGAAATTTCTAAGATTTTCAAATAGTATTATTCATGAACACACAATATGTATATGTATATGTATATGTATATGTATATGTATATGTATATGTATATGTATATGTATATGTATATGTATATGTATATGTATATGTATATGTATATGTATATGTATATGTATATGTATATGTATATGTATATGTATATGTATATGTATATGCATATGTATATGTATGTGTATATGTATATGTATGTGTATATGTATATGTATGTGTATATGTATATGTATGTGTATATGTGTATGTATAAGTATATGTATATGTATGTGTATATGTATATGTATGTGTATATGTATATGTATGTGTATATGTATGTGTATATGTATATGTATGTGTATATGTATATGTATGTGTATATGTATATGTATGTGTATATGTATATGTATATGTATATGTATATGTATATGTATATGTATATGTATATGTATATGTATATATATGCATATGTATATGTATATGTATATGTATATGTATATGTATATGTATATGTATATGTATATGTATATGTATATGTATATGTATATGTATATGTATATGTATATGTATATGTATATGTATATGTATATGTATGTGTATATGTATATGTATATGTATATGTATATGTATATGTATATGTATATGTATATGTATATGTATGTGTATAAGTATATGTATATGTATATGTATATGTATATGTATATGTATATGTATATGTATATGTATATGTGTATGTGTATATGTATGTGTATATGTATATGTATATGTATGTGTATATGTATATGTATATGTATATGTATATGTATGTGTATATGTATGTGTATATGTATATGTATATGTATATGTATATGTATATGTATATGTATATGTATATGTATATGTATATGTATATGTATATGTATATGTATATGTATATGTATATGTATATGTATATGTGTATGTGTATGTGTATATGTATGTGTATATGTATATGTATATGTATGTGTATATGTATATGTATATGTATATGTATATGTATATGTATGTGTATATGTATATGTATATGTATATGTATATGTATATGTATATGTATATGTATATGTATATGTATATGTATATGTATATGTATATGTATATGTATATGTGTATGTGTATATGTATGTGTATATGTATATGTATATGTATGTGTATGTGTATATGTATGTGTATATGTATATGTATATGTATGTGTATATGTATATGTATATGTATATGTAGATGTATATGTATGAGTATATGTATATGTATATGTATATGTATATGTATATGTATATGTATATGTATATGTATATGTATATGTATATGTATATGTATATGTATATGTATATGTATATGTATATGTATATGTATATGTATATGTATATGTATATGTATATGTATATGTATATGTATATGTATATGTATATGTATATGTATATGTATATGTATATGTATATGTATATGTATATGTATATGTATATGTATATGTATATGTATATGTATATGTATATGTATATGTATATGTATATGTATATGTATATGTATATGTATATGTATATGTATATGTATATGTATATGTATATGTATATGTATATGTATATGTATATGTATATGTGTGTGTATGTGTATGTGTATATGTGTATGTATGTATGTATGTGTATTTATTTATGTGTATTTATGTATGTATATGTATGTATGTGTAAGTGTATGTTTGTGTGTGTATGTATGTTTATAAATTTAAAGTTATTTTTGTAGATTGATTCTTTTTTTTGAAATTACAATAAGAGGAGATACTGCATGATAGAAAGAAACCAGAGAAGGCTTGACATACCACCTAAGACATGGCAATATTTTTGCAAAAAGCTACTTCTATAGGAAAAATATGCTTAATAGAAGGTACGTAAAATGGTTTATATCAATGTGAGTTATAAATATTATATGATTCAAATGTATTTTAAATTTAATATATGTACTTTTGTTTCATTAAATAGACACCAGCTACTAGAAAAAATTAAATCAGGTCATACGTCATGCTTTGTTCAAATGGGGCATGAGGGTTTTGTTGCTACTTTTCTAAGTATATGTATTATTGAAATTATATTTTTTATTTAAAACACTAATCATTAACCTTTTTCATTTGTTTCAATGCAGCATTAGGATTATGGCATGTTACTTCTACGAGATCGTTGTCTGAGTGAGCTGCTTCCATTGTTGATGAAGGAGTAACCATTAGATAGGAACGTGCCAATTTTTGTTGCTTGGTCCAAAGTGATGGACGAAGGGTGTAGTGCATGGGACTTAGTAATTTTCCTTGTGCATGGTAGTGTGATGTAGCCCTATAATTTGGAATGCACTAAAAGATTTATGGTGCATTGACGTGGGTCTTCAAAAAAAAAATTCAAGGGCATGTTGAAAAAGAATCTTGCTAGTTTAATAGCCAATCTTATACCAATATCATTTATTCTAAGAGAGCTTTGCCATGAGATACTAGAAGATTAAGCATCATAGTAGAGTTACCAAGATGGATGGGAACAAATATTTCACCTAGGCAATTGATTTGATTGCTTTCCATGCCAACCATGCATGTCTCTACTAGAGATATATCTAGACCATGGGCTTCTACTTTCAAGGATCTAATGGTAATTAGAGTTGCTATAGTGTTTATTAAATAATCAAATAGAACACAATCATCATTACCAATTCCTAACTTTAATTATGGTCTTCGATAAACAAAGGTTTTTCCTTGTTATACCCAATGCTGATAGTTTGTCATGGGAATCTCCTGGCTATAATGTGCTCTTCTCCCATTTGCATTTTTTATCCACTCTTTTCATCATCTAATTCTCTCTAATGCTTCCCATCATACCTTTTCTCATATCCTCTTTTCTTCTTGTTTTGTTTTTTGGGCTTGAAGCAATTGTCTAAGCATTTCTTCAAAGATTGGGTCCTTATAGAGCTTTACTCTACACCCACTAATGTAATTTACTAAGAGTTATCCATCTAGGTGGCAAAACTAATATCTCTCTGTAGCTCAAGTGTGAGTACCACCTCCTTTACTTGTCAATCCATATGGAGATGTGAGGAGAATATGAAGATCGTGAGCAATTGTGGTGGGAAAATGTGAGTGACAAGCACATACATGCACACACACAGACACACACAAGGCAAGATCAAAGAGAGGAACAATGGAAAGCTTCAATTGCACAAGAACTCTCTTACAAAACCTTGAATCTCTACTAAGCCAACTCTCTAACAAGCTACTAAGAAGCTAACCTCAAAAATGATCTCTCTAGCTCTTTTTACAGTTTTTGACTAGGTTTGGCATTGTCCAGACCTAGTGCCTAGCCTAGTTAAAAATTAGGTTCCAAGGCTTATTTGAGGACTCAAATGAAGTCTAAAAATTATGAAAATTTTTAGGTAGATGCTTCTAATACTCCTCAAGCTTGAGGACTCCTCAACTTGAACAAAATGGAGTTACAAAAATGTGAAATGATTTACAATGGTTTTTAGTGATCAAAATCATTGTTTTTATAGGGATTTCTTTCGAAAATTTGACATATAATTCTTGGAGCTCCCTATATGCTCCCTCTTCTTATGTATCCACTTCTTTGATACGGTCTTGTGTCTTGTGATTGACCTTGAGTGTCAAGACTCCCCCTCTCTCGAGTCCCCTGACAGACCCTTGTTGAAGTGGTTTTTCCATGCAGTATTTTGAGAGGTAGTGTCCATCATGTATCAACAAGGTCGTCTCTCTTTCAAATGTAACAGGGTCTAATGTTTGGTTCTTCATTTTTTCATTGCTTGCCTTGGAGCTATATACTTCTTATGAAAATTTGACATATACTTCTTGGAGCTCCCTACATGCTTCCTCTTCTTGTGTGTCCACTTCTTTGATGCACTCCGACACCTTGTACTTGACCTTGAGTGCCAGCACTCCCCCCTCCCTCTCGAGTCTGTCGTCCCTGACAGACCCTTGTGGGAGTGGGTGTTCCATGTAGTACTTTGAGAGGTAGTTGGGCATCATATATGAACATGAGTGGTTTGTCTTTGAACAAATGCAGGTTTGGTTGTCCTATTCTTAATTTAGTCACTGCTATCCTTTGTAAGTTTTAGTCCCTTTGTATGTACTTCTTTCTTGCATTCCAACACGATGGTGTATTGGTGAGCTTCCAAATTTGTTAGTTGCTCAAAAGAGGTTGTCAATGTTGATTGTGAGCAGCTTTTGCCTCTGAATCATTTCATAGGTACTGATGTTGTAACCTTGATTTCCTCTGGATCTTTCAATTATGGGCTTCATAGTTAGCATGTCAAGTACTCGTAACCCATAATGAATGATGGGTAAGTGTGTTAGTGCATGGGTTGAAGAAAATATGTGCCTTGTGCATGGCCTTGTAATGTGGCCTATGCATGCTTACTTGGGGAATGCACTGCAAGAACTATGGTGCAAAAAATTGGTCTTAAGTCGTAGGGCTGTCTCCCATTTTTATGGTCAATCTATTACCTTCCTTGCTAACTAAGGCTTACATATTCATTTACAAACATTAAGTATCAGCTAAATATGGAGGTATTAGGTTGTTTGAAAATAAGAAATTAAAATGGATGAATAATTCTAAAGTATGGGCGGACATGAAGTAATCATTCAATGAAAGTTCTTGTTATTACCGTAGCTAAGGTAAAAACAAAAACCTTCACTGAATGAACACTTTGTGTCCGCCCATCCTTTAAAATTATTCTTCCATCCTTCAAATTCTTCGAGGTAAATTTACTTCTCCTATTTTTCAAACGACTTAATACCTCCATAGCTAACTGATACTTAATATTTGTATGCAAAGTTCATAAAAGAGTTAACAGCACAGGTATTAGGTCGACTAGAATAGGAGGAGCAGATGTGTCATGAAGATTCTAAAGGTTGGGTGGACAATTCTAAAGGCTAGATGGACAAAGCATCTTCATTTGATACAAGTATGTATAATTTGACCTTACTCTCATAACATGTGTATGTGTGTATATGTGTATGTATGTCTATATGTGTGTATGCATTCATGTATAATTATGTGTATGTCTATATATGCAAACTTTCATATAGATATCTAGACCACTCAATCGTTTGGTTGGGCTCCCATTTTTATAGTCAATCAATTACCTGCCTTGCTAACTAAAACTTACATATTTTTTTACAAATATAAAGTATCAGTTAGCTATGGAGGTATTAGGTAGTTTGAAAAATAATAGAATCAAATCTATTTGGAAGATTTTGAAAGATGGATGAATAGTTTTAAAGGATAGGCAGATAGAAAGTGTCCATTCAATGCAAGTTCTTGTTCTTACCTTAGCTAAGGTAAAAACAAGAACCTGCATTGAATGGACGTTTTCTTTCTACCCATCCTTTAAAATTATTCTTCCATGATTCTAAATTTTCCAAATAGATTTGATTCTCCCACTTTCCAAACAACCTAATACCTCCATAGCTAACTGATACTTAATATTTGTATGCAAAGTTCATAAAAGAGTTAGCAGCGATGGTATTAGGTTGACTAGAATAGGAGAAGCATATGTGTCAAGAAGATTCTAAAGACTGGGTGGACAATTCCAAAGGTGAGATGGACAAAATATCTTCATTCGATACAGGTATGTATACACACACACACACATACACACACACACACACACATATACACATATATATATATATATATATATATATATATATATATATATATATATATATATATATATATATATATATATATATATATAGTTTGTGTGTTCATGTGTGTGTGTATCAATGTATGTAATACATCGAATGTAAATAATATCAATTATCTTAAGAAACATCCCCATGATCATCCGTAATCTGATGTACCTGAAGAGGCATGGGTAGAGGGGTTAGGACCCTATGACGATCGATATCATCCCTCTTGTGCCTGTTTGTCCACCTCATTCATATCGGCCTCTCCATAATACTCCTATATTACATATAGAAAACATAAATAAATATAAAAATATAAAAAATCGCTCAAAATAAAATAAATGATATCAAATTTAATAATACTCATATGTTTGATGTCAACAAGATCATGGTTCACAAAGCATCATGGAAGAAGAACTAAAATTTTTTGAAGAAAATCAAGTAGGATAAAAGAATTGAAGATTATCACTATTATATGACTCTTGGAGAACCTCTCTCAATACGGTGGTAGATACCAAAGGGGTTTTTCGAAGATGAAAGATGTTATGAGGGGGAGAGTGTTGCATGGAATATGGAAGCAAAGAAAAGAAAAGCAAAGAAGATCATGCATTGAATATGGAAGTAAAGCAAAGAAAAGCAAATACAATCTACAAAATGGAGATGGCGCTTAAAGGCATATCTTGTTTTTTGAAGAAATGACCATTTCTTATTAGCAAAACGCATTTGGATGTATAACAAAACCTCTAGAAAAGTCCTTTGGTTGTGAAATCTCAACCACCTATAGTAGTTTGTTAATCCTTTTTTATCTAAGAGTAATTTGGAATTTTCTTGGTCCATTTGTGTCAAAGGACTTGACTTACGGCACATGTATGTAAGTCAATTTCTTCTCTTTTTGTAAAAACACTTGGTTTTTTTTACAAATAGGTGGTCCCATAACTTTCTTTTCTTGACCACTTTTTTCATTATTGTTGAGATCAAATGCATGGCTATGACATGGAATGAATGCTAAGCTAAGTGTACTATCCCCATCCCCTCTATGTTCATATTTTTCTTAGATGTTAGAAGCGTCATAGCATAGGTAGTTCAATTTTTTTCATTTAGTATTTCAGGCATTACTTCACTTAGAAAATCCATAATGCATTCAAGCCACTTCCAACACATGTCTCAATAAAAGTTTCTGAGAGGAATCTACTATTCATGATATTTTGATATCGAATCTAAGAGATATGGCGATTCTAGTGTATGTTTGTATGTGTGGTTGCAATGCATGAATGAGTGAATAAGAGGTGGATCTCCATGTGTTTACTTACATTAATTGCATCTTTTTCCATTGGATGTGTTAAATATTGTATATACACATGCTTCTATGCTCCTTGCTTATTATAATCTTGATTCTTGATTTGACAATTTAAGCATGTGTCACATCAAGCCACCACTTGATTATGCTCGTTGTACATGTGATTGCTGGCTAGGATCACTTGTTTCTTAGGGAAACAAGGGGTGATGAGTTTTGGTAGATAGCTGAAGATGAAAACAGATGATGTGGTTTGGGAGGAATGAAAACCATGATGTGGAATATGAAAATCAAGATGAGATGAGATTAGAATGGCATGATGGGTGAGGAA
Source organism: Ceratopteris richardii (assembly GCA_020310875.1). Lineage (NCBI taxonomy): Eukaryota > Viridiplantae > Streptophyta > Polypodiopsida > Polypodiales > Pteridaceae > Ceratopteris > Ceratopteris richardii. The sequence goes on along the minus strand of CM035421.1, from coordinate 99,270,285 downwards.
CATGTCAAGGACAATGGGGGATATATGATGATTAGGTGTGGGAGGTGAAAGTGTGTTAAGATCGGAAATTTCATGATGAGCTATTGATGAAGAAACTCATCATGAGGTATGGTAAAAAATGGCTAAATAAGAGAAAAGAGTTCCATGATGAGGAGTGGGAGGATTATGCAAGGGTGATGAGGAGTGGTTGATGCGATGAGTTAGAAAATGAGAGGTGACGTGATGAGATGTGGGAGAAGTGTGTAAGTGGTGAGGGATGTGGCAAGATGAACAAGTGCCCACTCTATGTCTTGACAAGAGATAAGGTGTGCTTAAGTTATACACTATGAAGAATGCAAGATTCATGCATTTTTCACTTTGACACATGCAAATGGAGGAGCTTAGCTTGTGATGTAACAAATTTGGATCCATCAAACAATCCCATTGTTGATATATTTAGGTAGTGATGTGTGTGAACACTCTAGGACTGCCAGGGAGCTTTTCTCCCTCTTTAGGAGGTTTTTTTTCCCTCGGCTTGTATATACACCTATAGCCTTAATGACTTACTCGTCTTTCTACAATCTAGTGGTAATACATTTAGTATTGCATGTTGTGCTCCAAGCTTCTTCTTCCTCTTCCTTGTGTTGTCCACCTGCTTCTGCAAACCTCAAACTCCAACAATTGGTATCAGAGAAGGTCATCGCTTGATCTAGGGTGTCGTCGACACCCCTCTGTTCACACTCTCAAAATGGCACGAATTTCATTGAGCATTTTTTGGCTCTCATATTGCCTCTTTTGGATCATATTGCTATGCTATGGCTACCTCTAACCTATGTGATGAGAATGAGCCTGTTTTGTTTGATGAAGCACAAAATTCTAAAAATTGGATGGCTGCTATGCAATCAGAATATGATGCTATCATGAAAAATGGTACCTAGTCTTTATGTGACTTGCCTCCTAGCAAGAAGGCCATAGGCACCAAGTGGGTATACAAGCTAAATCATAGGCCTGATGGAACAGTTGACAGGCATAAGGCTAGGTTTGTTGCAAATGGATATGCGCAGGAAACAGGCATTGATTTTGATGAGACCTTTGCACCTACATGCTGAGTGACTACTGTTCTTAGCATCTGTGCACTTGAAGCTCATCATGGTTGGAATGTACATCAGTTGGACATCAAAATTGCATTTCTGAATGGTGACTTACATGAAGAAGTGTATGTTTTTCAGCCCCGTGGCTTTGTGCAGAAAGTGCATGAAAACCAAGTGTGCACATTGAAGAAGGCATTATATGGTTTAAAGCAAGCACCACGTGCTTGGTATGAAAAGATACATGCCTATCTGATTGCACATGGTTTTGAAAATAGTCCAACTTAAAGCACCTTATATGTTAAGCATGCTAATGATGTGCTTTTGATCATTGTTGTGCATGTTGATGACATGCTTCTAACTAGTCCTCATGAGAAGCATATTGCTGATTTTAAGGCTAATTTGCATGCCTCATTTGAGATGTCAGATTTGGGGCATTTGCATCATTACTTGGGCATTCTGTTTATGCAAATTGATGGCGTAATAGCTTTGTGTCAAACAAAATTTATTGACACATTATTGCAGCATTTTGGCCTTGAAGACTGCAAACCTATTGCCACTCCTATGGAGACAGGTTTACGATTGAGTCTTCATGATGTTGGAGATGCATTTGATATTGTTCTCTATTAGTAGGTTGTTGAATGCTTGATTTACTTTTGCATTAGCGCATCTTTCACTACTTGATTGGTACATGGCTACTTGGATTGTTTTATCCCAAGGGGGGATCACTATCACCAGATTTTCATGCTTTTTATGACTCTGATTGGGCTAGTTGCTATGACACTTGTGTGTCCACTAGTGGCCTTTGCTTCATGCTAGGTAGCTCATGTATATCTTGGTTGAGCAAGAAACAGCCTACTATGGCCACTTCAAGTTTTGAGGTGAGTATAGGATAGCTTTCACAATGATTGTCGAGTGTGTGTAGCTAAGATGCCTTATGGCTGATTTGGGTGTTGGTCAGTCTTCTACCACCACCATCTTCACTGACAGTCAGAGCGCATTAGCAATTGCAAGGAACCCTCTGTTCCATGCTTGCACTAAGCACATTAAGGTGCATTATCATTATGTGAGAGAGAGGTTCTCTGTTGGAGAGATCAACTTGGCATATGTGCCCACGCAGGAGAACATTGTCAACTTTTTCATGAAGGCTCTGCCTAGGGAGAAGTTTGTAGCTTTCCACAAAGCTTCGGGCTTACTTCCTTTTGTTTACTGATTCCACATAGCTTGGCACTTCCTTATACATGAGTGTCAACTCCTTGTTCACCGCATCACTCCCAGGGGGGATTTGTTGATATATTTAGGTAGTGATGTGTGTGAACACACTAGGACCATCTTTAGGAGGTTTGTTTTTCTCGGCTTGTATATACGCCTATAGCCCTAACATATTACTCATCTTTGTACATTCTAGTGGTAATACATTCAATATTGTGTGTTGTGCTCCAAGATTCTTCTTCTTCCTTGTGTTTTTCATGTGCTTCCATAGACCTCAAACTCCAACACCCAGAGATCTATCCCTCCAAGTTAAGAGGAGAAGTTAGGAGGATTAGTCTTAGTAGCAGCACTTAGCACTTTTTCATTCTTATATATTTACATGCCCCATCCCGAGTTTTCTTTCTCATTTAAGGTGTGTAGTAAGTGCTCAAGTTGACTCAAGCAAGCCCCTTGTTCGCTTCTTTGTTAGCTTTGAGTACAAGTATCTCTATTGGTATAATACAATTCTACAAAATCTCATTGTAGTTATCTACATAAGCTAAAAGAAAGGAGGTTTTTTTGTTGTTGAGGTGCAAAGAAGTATACCTGTGGAGATCATTCAAACTTTATCATTGCATAGGGGTTGAGATACATCTCTCAATAGTGGTTCTTGGACACATGCAATAAAATCAATAGGACCAATTGTTGTTCTCCGGATTTTTTCATCAACAAAAGGTTGTTGTAGGTAGCTCACATAAAGGAGGGAGCTATTCAACTTAAGTTTTCAAGTCAAGGTGTCCATCTACGGAAAGATTTGGATTAAGGTAAATTCAGATCCTCAATTAAATTTTACACATATTGGAGCATCAGCCAAGAGCTAGATCAAGTAGAAAAGAGTAGAGATGATGGACACCAACATTCAAATTGAAAATTTAGACAAGGGGAACTATCAACCATGGAGGTTTAGAGTTTCTAGCTACCTCATGGGAAAGGTTTTATGGGGATTGGTCAATGGGAGTGAGTTAGGACCTAGTGTTGAGCATGGCTAAAAGGGACCTAATCAAGTGATTGAAGAGCACGAGGAAGCACAATGTGTGCAAATATTTTTTGGAAACAACCATCCTTTTGTAATTAATCACTATACTTTAGACCTCAATTTTTACGGATGTACTAATTTTTGTAATTCCTAAGCGCATGGGAACACTAACAATTAATGCAGTTAGTTTCTAGTAACTTAAATAATTCAATAAGATCATAGAATACCCCTTCAACTAGACTATACTATTTTTAACTAGGTCGCCAATTTTGTTGTTAACAAGGGTATCCATTTTGTATAAAGCTCAAGGGAAACTCTTATAGACTTTTTGCCATTGTGAAAAGTGAGCTCTTTAAAAATGTATAAATCTCCTTTCTTCTCCATTTTCTTTTTTCTTCCTTGCATTGGAGGCCCCATGGAGGCGTAAGGAGATCCAAATTGAAGTACTATATTCCTTATTGTCTTTTCAAGCATTTTTTCTCTACACAATTACTGTTTCTTACATATATGAATATCAACATGTGTATAAATTTTTCTTTTTCACGTTTTTGATGCGTGATAAGGAGCATATCCAACACATTTGAAAATATTGTGCCCAAAAGTTCAATAAACTCTTAATTCATAATTTCACTTTTTCTATCTTCCACCTCTCTTCATTCCAATGATCTTCTTATTGGCTTCCATGCCTTTGACCGAGTAGATCCTTTGCTAATAATTCAATGTTTATCGACCACGCACTTGATAAGGGCAAGTGACTCTTTGGAGCCTTATAGATCTATGAAAACACTTTTGGCACCATTTTCAAGGATCTAAGCCTTTGCTAGAAGAAATTTTCGGAGGCTTCTAGAAGGCTATAAGTGTGTAAATCTATAATATTTTACTAAAAATCTTCCTTCTCAAGATAAATTGTCAATCAAACTCATCAAAACCGAAAACTATGTTCTTTTTCAACTCGTAGAAGCTTGGAAAGTCGAAAAAGGAGTGTTGGAGTGATTGTGAAAGATTGAACATAAAGAAGGTCTTGACACACTTCCCAAAGTGAGTTTTCATATTGAGCTAGTGTAAGTGACAATAGAGAGAGGAGAGAGAATAAAACTCTTAATACTTACTAATCTCACTATTAATGATGCTTTCCAATTGAAAGTCATGTTGAGCAAAAAATCCTATTTTCCCATAGCCTTTGGCAATCATGATTGCTCAGAGACATCAGGGAATCTGGTTGGTTATGTTGCCACTCCATCATGATCAATCGTCATGCTTATCTTGGGCCATCATCCATCATGAATAGGAAATTCGTTCAAGGACATAGACATTGTGATTGAGCAATGGTGACTTCTCATATGCATCAAGACATTTCTATCATGTTCGGTTGCTCCCATGCAACTCCTAGAGAAAACATGTGGGCTCATAGACATCATGATTTCTCTCAACCATCACGATTGCTTTGAGACATCATGATTTTCTAAGGAAATTGTATGTGTTAGAAAATCATGTTTTTAGTAAGATTTTTTTTATTATATTTGCATATTTTGAATGCGTGCCCCTTGACAAGGCTCTGACAATTTGAGTTTGCAATGCTTGGAAACACAACAACTTGCAAAATAAGGTTTCTAGAGGAGGTATCATGCTACTTGACACTTCTTGGGGACTTCAAAATTGAATGAAACTATCCAAGTACCCTTGTTCGGCCGATTCAAATCTAAGGGAACAAATGACATATCATTTAGACACCTAAATAATTGACAATACAAAATGGGCATTAACAATCCTAAGAAGTTAATAAATAAGGATAGAAATCTCCAAACAAAGGGAAATTTGATGTATGCACTTCAAATCTAATCCCAAACTAGGGAAAATAGTTAAATATTCAAGATGCATCCCCTCAAAAAAGGGTGTATCTCGATTACATTATAGGAAATTGGGAATTTTGATCAAGGCATCACGATTTCCCACAGTTGTTGGCAAACAGTCATCATGTAATACGGACATCACCATCATCTTTTAGGATTTCACAAGGGCTAGCAGCCATCATGGTTTCTTATGGGCATAGGGGCATCACAATTTCCCATAGATATCACAATTGCTCTAAGACAATGTGATTTCCAAGGGAAATCTTGTATGTTGAGAAATTGTGTTTTTTCAAGATTTTAATTTTTACATTGTTCTAGTCCTTATCACTTCATAGATGTTACCAATGCTTGCTATGAGTGTTTTCAATTGGGGTTTCACTTAATTGAGCATTTTGATTCGAAAGGATTCCGAAATATCTAATACACTTTAGGAAAATCTAGATCTTCCTAGCTTTTCACCAATAGCTTATAAAGCCTCCCTTTTTTATTGCTCTCATTAAGTTTGTACAAGTGATCATATAACAAAATGCCAAACTTTGAGAGTTTCCCTGCTCTCATGTTGCGGTATTGAAGCTCTCCTATAATTGCATGGAAACGACCTTTAGTCTGTGGATGATACATAGCCTTTGCTTTCAGAACTGTACTCGACAAAAATACATTTCAATGCTTACTATCCAATTTCCTATGTTGTTCATGCACTAATGCATATGCCAGAAAACCAAAGACACGAAGGTGAGCAAAAGATGGCTTGCGATCATGCCAAGCCTCATATGGAGTGATAGATTGCAATGCTTTAGTGGGACACCTATTAAGTACATATGTTGCACACATGACAGCCTCAAGCCAAAAACTATGTGGTAAAGCCTGACTCTTGACCATACACCTTGCCATCTCCATGAGTGACCTCTTCTTCCGTTCAACAACTCCATTCTGTTGAGGTGTACATGGCACTGTACACTGATGTTTTATCCCACATTTAGTCAGAAATGCATTAAAGTTAAAAGACATATACCCCCCTCCCCCCTTAATCAGAATGGAGGGTGCCCATTTTACATGTTGATAGATTTTCAACCAAAACCAAAAACTGTTTGAAGCACATAAACACTTTGGACTTTTCTTTCAATTGATATACACGTGCATGCCTAGAAAAATCATAGATGAAAGTCACGAAGTAAAGATAGTTCCCAAAAAGGAGGGTGTCTGCATAGGACCACAGACATCACTATGAACAAATTGCAATGTCTAAATAGCTCGAACGGAACCATCTTTTGGGAAGAAGGAACACTGTGTTTTGCCCAAAATACAGCCTTCATATACATGTTTACCAGGTGCCTCAAGTTTGGTCAAAAAAGATACCATTTCAAATTTCTGCAAGCATAGCAAACTAGCAAAATTCAAATCACCAAAGCGTGCATGCCACAGCTTTGCATGTGACAAAGCATGAGAATCATGTACTGCATATGCTGAATCATTCACAAATTTTCATAGTTTATGAGCTTATACAACCCACGACATAAAATGCCAAAAGCAATAATGACACTGTCATTTGATATATCATGAAGTGTACATCTGTCATCAATAAATTTCACAACCAAGCCAATGTTGGCTAAAGTTGAAACTGATAAGAGATTCTTCTTGATCCTTGGCACAAATAAAGAATTTGACAATGTAAAAGAACTACCATCAACAATAGTCAGAATAATCTTACCAACTCCCATAACATGATAAGAGGAGTTGTTGGTGCATGTGATAGTATTCCGTGTAGGGGTAGGCTTGAGTGAAGTGAAGAAACTACGCTGCGAGGTAATATGTTTGGTCGCCCCACAATCAAAGTACCAAATATCTAAGTCTACTACAGACATACACTATTCATGAGAAGATGAGAAGATGGGTCATAACTGCAAACAGTGGTTAATGCCCATTCTTCATTCTTCACAAGATTAGCATACTTTGTTTTGGGTGTAGAGGCCTCTACAACAACCATTCCAGCCTCTTCCTTCCTTGCCTCTTTAGCATCCAGTTTTGGATAGCTCTTGATGACATGATCATTTCCTTTACAGTATTTGCAAAACAATTTCTGCTTTTCTGTTTTCTTTTCATCTCTGTCTTCCTTTTTTTATTGTGCAGAATTAGTAGATTTCTACTCTTGATGACATGATCATTTCCTTTACAGTATTTGCAAAACAATTTTTGCTTTTCTGTTTTCTTCTCGTCTCTGTCTTCCTTCTTTGATTGTGCAAAATTAGCAGATTTCGAGAAAACCATTCAAAATAGTTTGTACAAGAAGCCTGTCAGGTAAGACTTCATCAACAGATCTTTGTCAGAAAAACGTCCATGGAATCACCTTCATTCATGTGCTCACTCTCCAAATGTTTTCGGAGGTAAGCAACACGAGCCTCATTCCTTGCTTGTTATAAATGGTAAGTGTATCCCAAGCATCCTTAGTTGTTCTCCATGAGCCAATGTGAGGAATAATGGCATGTTTGACAGACAAGGCTATCAATGCATGTGCTTGAGCATCTCTGGCATCCCAACGAATTTGCTCTACAGTAATGCAGTAGGAACCACAACACGAATAGGAACATGAAGAATATTGTCATCTTCAACACCGTCTGCATCACCTTTAGCAGCTGTGTTTGCAAGTGTGATAGGACGTTTTTCAACACCCTACAACCAATACATGATGCATCATATAAGCCCATAATGGGTAATTTGTATCGTCCAACTTATCCTCAACAGCCAACATACGAAATACATCACTGCTTTCAGCCATGGCCACTGACTAAAATACCCTAATGTAGAAAAATGTTTGTATCTCAAAAAGTTGAACAGAACTACCATGTCGAATTCTGCTAAACCTGTAGCAGACTTCGAGATGCTTATACTGGCGAATTGAAACTTGTATACATCTTTGGCACAAAAAGACCAAATTGCCTACACAAATGTTGGGATTGCGTTCGGAGGCCGAAACGAGCTCAGAGACTATGCCCTGAGTATGCTCACCAAATTTCATGCAATTCTGAGACTATGACTGGAGGGGTGTCGACGATGGCCTAGATGAAGCGGCCACCTGCTCTGATACCAATTGTTGGAGTTTGAGGTCTATGGAAGCACGCGAACAACACAAGGAAGAAGAAGAAGTTTGGAGCACAACACACAATATTGAATGTATTACCACTAGAATGTACAAATATAAGTGACTTGTTAGGGCTATAGGCATATATACAAGCCGAGGGGAAAAAAAAATCTCCTAAAGAGGAAAAAAGTGCCCCGGCAATCCTAGTGTGTTCACACACATCACTACCTAAATATATCAATATGATTTACTTATGCATAACTCCGCTAGATATTTAGTTTGCTATCTCTTAGATGAGAAGGTTTATGTATTGCCTAGGTGTAAAACATTGGTAGGTGGTTAAGTGCATGTTTTGCTACTTGAGCGGTACCCAATTACTAGGATTCTTTTATCTCAAAGGAGTATCATTACTGCTAGATTTACATGGTTTTTCAAACTCTGATTGGGCTAGTTTCTATAACACTCGTGTATCCACTAGTAGTTTTTGCTTCATGCTTGGTAGCTCATGCATATCTTGGTTGAGAAAGAAGTAGCCTATTGTGGCCATCTCTAGTTGTGAGGCTGGACATCTTCTAGATGAATTTCATGGTGAGTTTTGGAACAAAGGATTCAGACATGACACCTCTTCTTTAATCCATAGCTTCACAAAACATAGTCACAAACTTGTAAGACTTGTTTCTCATAGATTCAAGTATGTAGATAGATGTCCTGTAAATGGACCTTCCCCCCCCAACAAAAGCAGATTTCCCTCTTCTTTAATGGTTTGCTTAGCAATGAGCTATGGGCATTTATATATGTAAAGCGCTTGGAGACTCTTGCTGCATGTTTGACATATTGCATAGCTTTGGAAAACAATCTAGAAAAATATCTTAAACTTCTTCAAATATAAACTAAATCATACTCTTCTTCTAGTAATACTTCGCATCTATTCTCTATGGACTAGCTAGCTAACATGGTGACTAAGAAGCTGGGAACTCAACAGCCATCTAGAAATCGAGCTTATCAAGGTTCACCTCAATGTATGCAACCAGTTAGAACATGTAATCAGTGTGGAGGAAGCCATCCAATGCAAATTGTACATTTGGAAAGCCCAATCACCACCCATGAAGAGAAGAGAGCCAGACTATTGGCAATGTTGCCATAAGCTCATAAATCATACCATGGTTGAATCTCATTACAATCAGAAATATGTGAGAAAAACTCATATAAGTTAAGTCCGTATCCATATGCATCATGTCGATCACTAGGAGATGGCAGTTCCCGAAGTAAACATCTATAAATGTATTTTTTTAACTATGTAGTTGGTATTCTCATCAATTTGTGGGGCAATTTTCTTGAACTATAAATTAAGGATGCGGTGCCATGTCTCGCTCGATTCAAGAATTCTTCAACAAAATCTAGAGGTAGCTAAGTAATATGTCTTTATGCATTCCTATGGAGATGCTTGAACCAAGCTAAGGTTATATGAAGTAATGTGAGTCAAAAGGCTTCATATTGCATAAAAAAGTTCTCTAATCGCTATGCTTGAACCACTTGCTTGAACTCAACTATGTGATCATGGGAATCTCCCAATCTATCATCATGATTTTTCATGCATCCAATTACTTGTGATGGTCCAAGTGTCCTAGCATACTCTGAAAGTCTAGGAACAAGGAATCCCACATGCTCTCATCCTCTTCGAAAAAATAGGCCTCCTAGAAGCTATGGAGGGGTGTTGTGCCTCATATGAGTCCTATGAGTTATGTCTTGGATTCATGGGGACATATTCCATTTGTTGTGGTATTTGAAATTATTTTTCTTCTCTTTTGAATGATAAGCACCTCCTCATTGGGGATCAAGCTTTGCTCATAGCATTCAGGTTGTATTTAGGTTTGACATGTCCTTATATGGGACACCAATGGGACTCCCATTGCTTCTTGGCCCTTATGCTCATATAGGTCAACTTTGTTAGGTACCTCTCTAGTAATCTTTTCTCTTGATGCATTTAAGGTGCTTCCCCTCTCTCATGTGGGATGAGAGTTTCCTTAAAGATGTGGGTCCACACAAGCTTCCCTCTATGAGTGGTGGGAATATCTCCCGACACATCTCATACATCTAGCTTAGCATCCTCAAGTATGACCTCTCCAAAATCATCGGTATGCTCAAGCTCGTCTCTGATGATACAAATAGATCCTTATGGATTCAGATATCTACCATTTTTATACTTTTTTGCCAGCTGAGGAGGTATAGGTATTTAGGAATTTCTCAATCTAATCAAAATCAATCTGTCAATCCAAATACACCAATTTATCTCGAAAATTGGTCTACATGAACCACCTGATTTCACATAAATGAATCAAAATGCACGCTATCATCAGGAACTTCACCAGCATCATGCTTTGCATGCTCATTAAATAAACCCTTCATAATCAGACACTAATAATAAATCCCTCAATTGTTCCGAGTTCATATCCTAAATCATACAACACCTACATATATATTTTTTCTTTTGAGGTATGACACGTCAGTGTGCCTTCCAGGCTCCCTTACCAAGAGCACTTGCAATAAAAATATGCCCAAGTTATCATTTACAAAAGGGGCAGGAAATGAACCAGCATTGATTATAGCTGACCTGTATCCCATCCTTGTTTCATACCGAAATCCATTTGCCGTGCATCTTATCTAAGCTTGAGACATTCAGTCAGACAGTGAAGAAATAGGAATGTTTCATTTTCTATATTTCCACAGGCTTCAAACACTGTCAATTAGACCCATTGGAAAAAATCAAATTGGAAGATTTAGAAAAGCAAAAAACTGTATTATCAAGAGTCCAATTACCTCCACATGTTCTTGGAGTGTAAAATGTTGATAAAGTCAAAATGAACACATGGAACCTCTTCAAACCTCGGGCCACATGCTTCCCCCATCTCCCCCCTTCCCAAGACCAACAAAATAAAAGAACCAAATCACCAAACAGTATTACATCAGACCTTGCTGTGTGGATAAGCTCCAAAGTCCTTCATAGAATAAACCAATGGAAGTATCAGGTGGGAGATCCCTACTTGTTAGCAGGTAAATCCACCATCAACTTGAGAAAATAGAGAGATTTGCAATTGGACTTCACAAATCATTAAAGAAGACACCCATATCATTTCAACATGTTTGGATATCTTAAAATGGAGTAGAATTTTTCCATGACATTCTGCTTCAGCCATAATTACTGCAAGGTATGGTTATAACTACTGTGAGGAGCTGGTTTCTGTTGCCTCACCCAGTGTGTCAAATGTCAAACATGCAGCTTCACCTGATAATGATGGTAACTGCTGTAACTGATGCATTACATATGACATACGTGGCCTCTTTGAAGGAACATGTTGTGTACAAGAGTAGACCAGATTTACCACTTTCTGTATCTCTCCAACATCTGGGACTTGTGTTATGACAGGATCCAAAAGTTGTATAAAGTTGTTCGAGTGTACCAAAGGTGTAGCCCATTCAAATATGCTCTGCCAGTCAACCGATTCCACTGTTTGGAAGGGCAACCTTCCACTTATCAGTTCAAGCAGTAACACTCCAAAAGAGTACACGTCACTCTTCATTGTTAATTCGTTGTGATAGACAAACTCAGGTGCAAGATATCCATAGGTGCCCGCCATTGACGTCCTTTCATGCATTGTCTCCCATGGAACAAATTTGGCCAGTCCTACCCCTAGGATATGAGCTCGGAAGTCTTCATCCAGCAGAACATTGCTTGCTCTTATGTCTCCATGGACAACATGGGGTCGAACTTTATCATGTAAAAATCTGTTAGAGTAATCTCTCTCTCTCTCTCTCTCTCTCTCT
>CM035421.1:99123243-99250743 GCA_020310875.1 Ceratopteris richardii | reverse complement strand
GCACTCACCTACTCAGACTAGGCTCTCGACATAATCTCGTTATCTATAACGGGATGACTCAGTGGCCTACCTCAGGAGGATTGACATGCATACCACACTCAGTCACAGATGGCGGGGGAAGTACAGTAGATTACGTCATGGGGTCCAGAGAGGCCATCCACCTACTTACCTCATTCACCATCCCACCCATACCCATTGGGGCCGATCACACATACCTTGCACTCTCCCTGAAGGGAGACACCCCTACACGCATACCCGCAGCACGCATCCCACACACCACCATCCACTTCACACACGAGCTAGCTCACATATATGCGGCTCGAGTCGAGCAGGGTCTTCTCTTACTTCATCCTGACACTCCACTATCCCTACTCACCTCTCAGATAGCATCAGTTCTTCAGGCATCAGCCATCAGCTCCTTCCCACACACCATCCATTCTCGTCACACACCTCCTCCCGGGAGTATGCCACAACATCGTTGGTATGATGAGGATTGCAGAGATCTTTACCGCCGACTACGAGCTCAGCGAGCATTGGGAGAGATCACAGAGAGAGAGGCCAAGGGACAGATGAAGACTCTCACACGTCGAAAGAGGCGAGCCTTTGAGGAGGCACAGGAGCTTGAGCTATACCATCTCTTTATGAGTATGGACAGTGCTGCAGCATGGCGCAGCCTACGAGAGCCACGCCCGACCACACCTATTGGAGACCCACACACATGGCATGATTATGCTCAGAGGTTATATGAGGTACCTAGGCAGCCTCCCATTCCCCAGCCACTTGAGCCTCGCCCTACTAGTTCTTCTCTCTTCACAGCAAAGATGGTTGAGAGGGCCATACGACGACTTCGACATGGACGTTCGACAGACCACGCAGGATTGCAGAGCGAGCATCTCATATATGCAGCCTCCACTATAGCCCCGTTGATTGCACATGTCTTCAACCGGGCTATAGGAGAGGGCTTCCCAGAGGAGTGGACTAGGCACACCATTGTGCCTATCCACAAATCTGGCGACACCCTGGATCCAGGGAACTACAGGACCATCATGATTGGCCACACCATGGCCAAACTATACGGTGCCATACTTGAGGCAGAGCTCAGTTCATATGCAGAGACTGAGGGGCTACGAGCACGAGGCCAAGCAGGTTTTCGACGAGCTTTCTCTACTATTGATCACATCTTCATTCTGCGCTGCCTCATTGATGGGGCAAGGGTGCGGAAGAAGAGGCTATATTGCTGCTTTGTGGACTTCCGCAAAGCTTTTGATACAGTGCCGCGAAAGAGGCTCTTCCAACGCCTCCAGAGCTTGGGAGTACCATCAGGGATGATTTGGGCCATCTATGCACTCTATGAGCATGTGACTGGGAGGGTACGGTGTCCAGGAGGTATGTCTGAGGCCATTGCTAGCACCATCGGTGTTAAGCAAGGCTGCCCACTCTCTCCCACTCTATTTGGTCTCTACATTGACGAGATTGAGGACTACATTCTCCGAGCTGGAGGAGAGGGTGCAGACCTCGCAGGTACACATGTCCATATTTTATTATATGCCGATGACATTGTCTTGATTTCAGAGTCACCCGAGGGATTACAGCGCCACCTTGAGGCCCTGGATGAGTTTGTACACAGAGGGGCTTGACAGTAAACCTTGGCAAGACCAAGGTCATGATCTTCCACACCTCCCCCATGGTGAGGAATGGAGCAGGATTCAGAGCTGGTGGTGGACAGATTGAGGTGGTCACTTCCTATGTCTATCTCGGAGTCACATTCACGAGCTTGCCTGGCCCCTTCAGCATGAGACAGGCAGCCACCGATAGACTCACACGCGGATATGCAGCTTTAGCCATGTTAGAGCAGAGATGTCACCAAGCACACTTCCAGGAGCCCCGCACGAAGGGCTGGCTATTTGACACACTGGTCAGACCAGCTATGATGTATGCTGCGACGGTTTGGGCCCCAGGTCTCACAGTCACCCAGTGGAGTGCGATCGAGAGGCCACAGGTACGTATGATCTCGCGATTATTTCGTGGGAAACAGTCGGTGCCACATGACATCATCAGGGCAGAGCTAGCTGCACCACCCATGGCAGTAGAGGCACTATTCCAGACTATCTGCTTTATTCAGAGGATTAGGGACCTCCCTACATATAGACTCACACACAGAGCTCTTGAGGCATCTATACAGATATCAGAGTTAGGATATGAGAGAGCTTGGTACACTCAGGTTAGAGTCTGGTTTGATAGTCATGGACTTGATATGGACAGATTGCCGCCTTTTCAGTATGACCCATACTCACCTCACATCCACCTCTCTCGTCGTGAGAGGAATGTTGTGCTCAGACAGGATCTCTGGAAGCTCTACATTAGTCAGACATGGCACACACCACACATGGGATCGAGACTATCGCACTATCGAGACCAGTTCATAGACATACTAGCTGACGGTTTCATCCAGCGACCACGCTACATGGATACACACATGCCTCATAGCTTGAGGGTAGCGATTGGCCAGCTGAGAGTCTCATCACACCGACTCGAGATTGAGACGGGCAGAGCCGCAGACATTCCCAGAGAGGAGCGGATATGCAGAGTATGCAGAGTAGAGATGGAGGATGAGGAGCACTTTGTATGCAGATGTAGCGCATATGATGGCATCAGAGGCAGATACGAGACTCTGTTTGCAGGGCAGCCCACCCTCCGAGAGATCATGGACTCTAGAGACCAGCGACAGCTCGGGCGATTCTTACTAGAGATACAGAGTCACAGAGATTCCCTACTCCAGCCTACTGTAGCACTCCATACAGGAGGGAGACAGAGTCAGCTCACTGACTTCTTTATTCCACGACGTGCTTCAGCCCTCCCCCCCTCAGCCCACATACCGAGCGGGGTGACTCTTCAGCAGGCTCAGATATCTCGAGCTAGGAGACGACCCCGTGATATAGGATATCGGGCCCCGAGACTTCACCGACACCAGATTGCGGAGATCCAGGATTGTGACCATCGCGCCATGGAGGAGAGACGATCCCAGATGATGGCCGATCCCGTTGAAGCCATCAGGGTGGCCCTGACTCCACCTCCACCTATGTATCACATATTACATCCCACCCACTAGCACAGGATGGAGCTAGTTAGTCGTTTTAGATGCATTCTCATGGTTGTTGTACTACCCTTTTGCATATAGACTATCATAGATATCGCACTCCATACACCCCCCACCACTTTCATGGGTATCCCCACATGCACACTACGGAGATCTATATCAGCTTAACCAGTTTCTTTTCAGCACTTTTATCTTTTCTGATTGACAGAAGATACACCCATGTACATCGATTTGTCTCATAGGCCGAGTTCGGCCTCCTAATAGACGTAAAAACACTTTCTTTCTTTTCTTTCTTTCTCTCTCTCTCTCTCTCTCTCTCTCTCTCTCTCTCTCTCTCTCTCTCTCTCTCTCTCTCTCTCTCTCTCTCTCTCTCTCTCTCTCTCTCTCTCTCTCTCTCTCTCTCTCTCTCTCTCTCTCTCTCTCTCTCTCTCTCTCTCGTGTGGTCTCACCTGCATCCCACCCACGACACCGGATGGAGGCAGTGAGGTAGACTATGTGATCGGACCCTCGCCCCATTGGACACCCTCACCGCCCACTTCTCGATCCTCCACACATTTGCTACTCTGAGCTTCCCATACACCACCCACAGCACCACACATTCGACACGGTTGGGGCATACACCCGAGAACAGATGGTACGAGGAGTGTAGACGACTAGTCACTATACCGACACCTCAGAGCACAGAGTATCTTGGGATCCATCACGGAGAGGGAGGCAAGACGACAGATGCGAACTCTAACATGCCGGAAGCGACGAGCTTTCGAGGAGCGAGGAAGAGTTGTTTGACCTTCTCATGAGTAGGGATTGCGCCACCGCGTGGAGGACCCTACGCGAGCCACGCCCACCTACATCCATAGCATATCCTTAGACTTGGCACACCTACACCCAGAGGTTATATGACATCCAAGGGCAGCCCCATTGCCGATTCCTCCCACACCGCATCTTGTGATATCCACCCTATTCACAATAGGCATGGTACGACAGGCCATCCATAGGCTGCAACATGGCTACTCAATAGACCACATGGGATTACAGGGCAAGCACTTTATATACGCAGTCGATGTAGTTTCCCACCTGTTCTCCCACCTCTTCAACCATGCTTTGGTTGAGGGGTTACCTGACTCGTGGACTATGCATACCATTGCACCTATCCACAACTCCGGTGATATGATGGACGCCGGGAAATATAGGACTACTATGATAGGCCACATCATGGCCAAGATCTATGGGGCAATACTAGAGGTAGAGCTTAGTACACACGTTGATGCAGCTCGGATCAGAGCACCTGGCCAGGCAGGCTTACTTCACTTTCTCCACCATCGACCACATCTTCGTACTTCGTTGCCTGATTGAGAGCACGAAGACCAGGAAGCGGAGACTCTACTGTTGCTTTGTGGATTTCCGCAAAGCCTTCGACATGGTCCCTCGAGAGAGACTACTACGGAGACTCAAGGAGTTATAACTACCATCAGACATGCTATGGGCAATCCATGCTTTGTGTGACTCAGGGTGTGCTGCCCCGGTGGCCTATCAGACAATCTTGTTAGCACCATTGGTGTGAAACAAGGTTGCCCTCTCTCGCCCACTCTCTTCGATCTCTACATCAAAGAGATCACGAAGTATATACAGCGAGAAGGAGGGCTAGGAGGAGACCTCGGAGATACGCCAATACACATCCTATTATATGCTAATGACATTGTCTTGCTTTCAGAGTCACAGTAGGGGCTGAAGTCACATTTACAGGCACTAGATACCTTCTGCATGGAGAGAGGACTCACAATGAACCTTGGCAAGACCGAGGTCATGATCTTCCGCACCTCCAGGACAATACGCCATCGCGCCTCTTTCACCGCAGCAGGAGGACAGATAGAGATAGTGGACTCCTATGTCTACTTAGGTGTCACCTTCTCGGGCAGCACACAGGTATTCTCCATGGCACATGCAGCGAGAGATAGATTGACGTGAGGCTATATGTCGCTTGCTGGATTGGAGAGACGCTGCTTACAGGCACATTTTCATGAGCCCCGAACTAACGGGTGGCTCTTTGATACTCTAGTGACACCTGCACTGATGTCTGGAGCGGCAGTATGGGCACCGGGCATCACGGAGGAGATGTGGACGTGGATTGAGAGGCCCCACGTCACCATGATCTCACGCTTGCTCCGCAGCAAGCCCTCCGTTCCACATGACATTATACGAGCTGAGTTTGGCACACCACCGATGCTGATGGAGGCCCTCTTTCAACGGGTGACCTTTATTCTAAGCGTCAAAGAGCTCCCCACCAGTCGACTCACCAGGATTGCATTTGAGAGCTCTAGACATTTGGCAGAGACAAGCATGAGAGAGTATGGTACGCACAGACCTACCGATGGTTGGCAGACCATGGCATGAGCATTACCGACCTCCCCCCTTTTTAATATGACCTCTCTTCCCCTCTACATTACCCTCTGTCGTTCGAAGAGGAACAAGATCATCCGTAAGGACCTACTACAGATACACGTCAGGGAGACATGGATAGCACCACAGGAGCCTCTTCCCACAAAGAGGCAACACTACAGAGAGCACTTCCTGACAGTGACAGCGGATGGTTTCATTCAGAGACCACGATACATGGATACATACATGGCACCAGTAGAGAGTGGCCATTAGGCAGCTCAAAGTATCATCACACCAACTCGAGACTGAGGGACACATACCCCCAAGGACGAGAGATTATGCAAGATGTGCCGAGAGGAGGTGGAGGACAAGGAGCACTACACATGTAGATGTCAGGCATATGAGGATATCAAAGACTTCTACCCATAGCTCTTCAAGGGGGCAAGAAAGATCAGGGCTTTATTGGAGATGGAGGATCAGCACCCTCTAGATCGTTTCCTAGTAGAGCTCTAGCGCCGCCATGCCTCACTTCTCAAACAGAATCCAGATGGAGATACACCCGACCCCCTAGATTCATATTACAGATTTTTTCAAACCCACGGTTTCCCGAGGACCAAGCTCGACGCGAGGTGTCACATTACAGAGAGAAGAGGAGCTTAGACGACAACGTTGACGACCGAGACCCCCACTCCGGAGAGCCCGTCCCCACCAAAGAGAGATTCAGGCGATTCATGCACGCCATGATATGGAGACGCGGAGACGTAAGCAGCGCACCCCTTCCGATCTCAATGTGTAGAGCATTTTGAGGCTCGTCACGATGCCTTACCCACAGATGCATTATATCCTACACCCACTCCAGGCATCTAGAGGGATATGACACAACCGAGCCTCCCCTCCCTATGCATATCATATTTGTATCTCACTTGTTGAGCATATAGAGTGCATACCCATAGCACCCCACACCCTCGACGCCAGCTATTATCCCCTCCTTTTATACTCTGTTTTGTACTCACATTTTATTTTTCTTTTGGGATCACAATGGATTGAATCATACCGATGTATATGTTTTGTCTCATAGGCCAATTTTAGCCTCTAATAGACATTAAAACTCTCTCTCTCTCTCTCTCTCTCTCTCTCTCTCTCTCTCTCTCTCTCTCTCTCTCTCTCTCTCTCTCTCTCTCTCTCTCTCTCTCTCTCTCTCTCTCTCTCTCTCTCTCTCTCTCTCTCTCTCTCTCTCTCTCTCTCCCCCCCCCCTCCCCCCCCTCCCTCCCTCTCTCTCTCTCTCTCTCTCTCTCTCTCTCTCTCTCTCTCTCTCTCTCTCTCTCTCTCTCTCTCTCTCTCTCTCTCTCTCTCTCTCTCTCTCTCTCTCTCTCTCTCTCTCTCTCTCTCTCTCTCTCTCTCTCTCTCTCTCTCTCTCTCTCTCTCTCTCTCTCTCTCTCTCTCTCTCTCTCTCTCTCTCTCTCTCTCTCTCTCTCTCTCTCTCTCTCTCTCTCTCTCTCTCTCTCTCTCTCCCCCCCCCCTCCCCCCCTCCCTCTCTCTCTCTCTCTCTCTCTCTCTCTCTCTCTCTCTCTCTCTCTCTCTCTCTCTCTCTCTCTCTCTCTCTCTCTCTCTCTCTCTCTCTCTCTCTCTCTCTCTCTCTCTCTCTCTCTCTCTCTCTCTCTCTCTCTCTCTCTCTCTCTCTCTCTCTCTCTCTCTCTCTCTCTCTCTCTCTCTCTCTCCCCCCCCCCCATGTGTTTTTGTTTTCACTTTTCTGAGTAGAGTTTGAGACCCTCCGTACAGGTCCTTGGTTAGAAGGGAGAAAACTTTTCGACTGATTTCATCTTAACAAGTTGAAAGATATACAAGCTCTTATCGAAACCTCCGCTCTTATGCTGTTTAATTCTGTTGGAAAACAATGCCATATTGAGTGGCAAACCTAATTTCTAATAAACCCTAATTTCAGATATGGTCAAAATTAGCACAACTAGAAATGGCCACAATAGGAAGCTTCTTGTTCAACGAAGATATGCATGAGCTACCAAGCATGAAGCAAACACCACTAGTGGACACGAGTGTCATAGCATCCAACCCAATCCGAGTCACAAAAAACATGCAAATCTGGGGGTAGTGACCCCCTCTTGGAATAAAACAATCCATTCCAGCCTCTTTCTTCTTTGCCTCTTTTGCATCCAGTTTCAGTTTTGGACCGCTTTTTATCACATGATCATTTCCTTTACAGTATTTGCAAAATTATATCTTCTTTTCTGTTTTCTTCTCATCTTTGTCTTCCTTTTTCAACTACACAGAGTTAGCAGATGTTTCCTAGTAGAAGAGCTCAATTTACCTTTACTCTTTTGACTAGCTAGGAAAGCTTGATCTTCAACACGCATAATGGACTTGTTCTGCCTGTACTGATCTTACTACAACAAAATAAAGACTAACTCTTCAAATGTTAAGGCATTTGGATTGTCTTTCATCATTAACCAAAGAGTAGAAACAAAACTCTGATATGAATATGGAAGACCATTAAGGACAATATGCACGACTATCTCGTAAGGCTTCATCAGAAGAAATCAATGGCTCCTTCAAATCTTTGATCTTTGTCAAAAAACTGTCCATAGAATCTCCTTCATTCGTATGCTCACTCTCCAACTATTCTCGGAGGTAAGCAACACGAGGCTCATTTCAAGAGCCTCATTTCTTACCTGGTATAAGGTGCTCGGTATCCCAAGCATTCTTTGCTTTTTTGCAAGAGGGAATATGAGGGATAATGGCATGTTTGACATACAAAGCTATCAATGCATGTGCCTAAGCATCTTTGCCATCCCAACGCAGTTTCTTTGCAGTAGGTGCAGGTGCAACGGGAACCGAAGCACAAAAAAGAATTTGAAGATCGTCATCTTCGATGCCATTTGCATCACCTTCAATAATTGTATTTGCAGGTGTAGTAGGTCCTTTTTCAACACCTTGCACAATATTCCACACTCTTTTTGCTACCAATACATGACGCATCATATATGTCCATAATAGCTAATTAGTACCATCCAATCTACCTCAAAAGCCAACATACGAAATACATCATTGCTTTCAGTCGTGGCCACTGACTAAAATACCCTAATGCAGAAAAATCATTGTAACTCGAAAAGTTGAACAGAACCACCTTATCAAGCTCTTCTAAACATGTAGCAAACTTCAAGACGCTTGTACTCGCGAACCAAAACCTATATATATGTCTGACACAAAAGGACGAAATTGCCTACGTAGACCCTAGAATAGTGTATTCGGAGGTCAAAACGAGCTTAGATCAAAACTTCGACACCACAAAACGAAGTTGTTTTGAACTCCTAATCGCCCTGAGTATGCCCACCAATTTTCGTGCGATTTTGAGACTATATCCGAAGGGGTGTTGATGATGCCCTAGATAAATCAACAACTTGCTCTAATACCAATTGTTGGAGTTTGAGGTTTGCAGAGGCACATGAAAAACACAAGGAAGAAGAAGAAGCTTGGAGCACAACACACAATTATGAATGTATTACCAAGTGAATGTACAAAGATAAGTGACCAATTAGGGTTATAGATGTATGTACAAGTCGATGAAAAAAACCTCCTAAAGAGGGAAAAAAATTCCCCGGCGGTCCTAAGTGTGTTCATACACATCACTACCGAAATATATCAACAAACTCCTTGTCACTATAACTACAAAAGATACTCAAAGCCTCGTGAATCTTTCTCATAAACGAAAGAATGCATTCGATATCTCAAAGCATGAGAGCCACCCATGATAGTTTGGCTATGTCCTCAAACAAAAGGCCAAGACAATGTGTGCTCCAAGGGTCAAGACAATGCTTGGTAGCTCAGCTTCTATCATCTCCCCTATCCTCTTACAATTAGAGACATTCTCTATCACTACATGTACCACATTGGAAACTCTTACTTCTATAGCGAATTTTATAAGCTCATAAATGTATTCCCGTGTGATACGTGTACCTTCAGCACTACAAACCACTTCCTTCGAAAAATAAGTGCTTAAGAAAGAGGAAACCATTATATTGATAGCGAAGCATCGTCTTAAATCACTCCATCAATCGGATAGAATGGAGCAACCATAGGTTTGCCACCCGCTTTTAATAGGTCCTAATTGTAGGTCGATCCTCTATTGCTCTTCAATGAGCATGGATATATGTAGGCGATTATATGGAATCCCATGCCAATCATCATTGGTAGATCCCACTTGAGCTATTTCCCTCACCATCCTCTTACAAGCATCAATGCGAACAACGTTGAAAGAGAGGTTGCATTCAAGTATACAAAGCTCAATTAATTTCCGCAACTTTTTGGTGTTGCTTCTGTAAATTCCTACTTAGATAAGAGGAATGAAGGCCCCATGTCTATGTCTCTCACTTGGTCGCTCATATGACTCAAGATTGGCAGAGTTTTCACTCTCTTCTCATTGGGAACATGTACGGTTTCTAAATGAACTAGCACTAGGTCCAACACTAGGTTCAGCTTCTAAGTCTTCTAATATTTCAACAAAAGCTCCTTCATATTCATGCCTACGAGAAGCCCCAACCTCTTGGTTGAGATTGTGCTCGTGTCACAAAGCCTTGGCTATGTCACGGGGGACTTTTGAACAAGATGTGTCACACTTCTAAGGAATACCTCTTAATGTACACATTTGCTTTTTTTTTTGTCTTTGTATGGGCACCCAATAAATCCTGCATTGAGCTTTCAATCTAACAAAAAACAATTGTACGGCAAAATTTGGAGAAAAAGAAACAAGAAAGTTCAGAAAAAATGATCACATACGCTATTCCTTGAGCAAGTGTCACTGCAATTCTCATTCTCGCTGTCCAATCTAGACTCTTTGCACCCCTTGGAAGATGATGCAACCATCTTTCTAGAGGGCCATTCGGCATGAAGTCATAGACTATATATTTCTGGCCATGCTTGAAACAACATCCCCTGACTGTTACCAAGTTTGGATGCCGATAACGAGCTATCCTCCCTATTTCTGATAGAAACTCCTGCTCATTCAAAGACCTGTAATTTAATCTCTTCTGTGATATGAAATCCTCTTTCCATTTGAAGTTCCCTGAACTGAGCCTCTTGATGGCAACTAAGGAACCATCAGCAAGCACCCCTTTGTAAGTTCTTCCTGACCTGTTATCCCCTCCAAGCTTATTTCCATCACTGAAGTTTTTGGTGGCTGCTCTCAGCTCATTAAATGTAAAAACTCTCCAAGAAGGTGGCATTAATGATGCATTTGCTGAACTGGAGGATCTCCGCCATTTTTTAGTTTGTCTCGAAAGGAGAAGCCATACAACAACAAAGCATGTAGTCATCAATATGAAAACGCTCACTACAGCCAGAATGATATTATATTCCTTGTGGCACGACCTGTGCTGACACTTGGAAACTGGAAAGCCAGCAAAATAATCCCATGAGAAAAATCACAACGATACAAGGGGTCATGATATTCAAGAATTCAATTAAAAGAGACAGAAAGGAGCAACACCTTCCATTGCAGCACAAAGAAAATGCCGCGATGAGTAGCAACTGTCAACCTCCAAAAGTGTCCCGTTCTCTGTTATAAACGTGCATAGTTTTGCTTCATTGCATAGTGACCCTGAGCAATTATTATTTAGTGGAAGCATAGAAGAGTTCCAATGAGTCTGTGTATCACTCCACTCCCAAACAAACCCACGAGTTGAAATCGCTCCTTGTCCACCAAGCCAACAGCCATCAGTCTCATTTCGACAGAAATACTGTATACGTTGCAGATCAGACTTTGATGACACGGCTGCCAAATGACCTGAATGATTTCTACAAATAGCCTCGGCATCGCTCCAACGTTTTGACTGATTGAATGTAGCAAAGCATTTGTTCTCCTCATGCATCAGTTGCCATCCATCTGGACATGCTCCTGCAAAGTTCTCTCTCTCTCTCTCTCTCTCTCTCTCTCTCTCTCTCTCTCTCTCTCTCTCTCTCTCTCTCTCTCTCTCTCTCTCTCTCTCTCTCTCTCTCTCTCTCTCTCTCTCTCTCGTTACGTACCACAGTGCGAAGAAAGAATTCCTGTGATGAGGCAGAATGCGAGCAGGAAATTAGCAGGCCTCGTGTTCAGCTGCATTGACATAAACTAGCAAGTGGCCACAAAGATGAGCAACCTACTAAGCAGAAATCGTGAATGGGGAGAATGCGACCTGGAAGCGCAGTACATTTGTCCCTTTGAAAGATGCGCAAGAAAGGGAGACAGATTATCACAGAAGCTCAGCTCTACTCGCCTTTTGCTTCCGGACGGCTACTACTAGGTAAACTGGAGTGAGGCTGGGCGAGTGAAAACTGCTTTTTGCGCTTATGTCATTTTGCTTGAACTAATTACGTTGTTGTGGATACCAAGTACCCATGTTTTCGAGAGAGACACTCTATGGACATATTTCATGGAACGAGAGCTTTTGACATCGTATAAGGCTGAGTTCACGGAGACAGGTGGCACATTTGTGCTATCCACTTGACGATCATTGTTGGGGATTCTGAAGTTAGAGTCCGTCTTTAATGCCATCATGGTCAAGGATTAGCAATGGAGCTTCTTTTAATGTTTTCATTGCAATAAATGAGCTCAATATTGCATGTGACAAATACTCAACTATAATTGTCCCAAGTCGTTAAGGCAGCTGGTTGGGCTTCTCGCCTCTTGAGGCGGGGGCGAGGGTTCAATCACTGTTGACCACATGTAAGGGACATGTATAACCTGGAATGATGAAGCATGTGGCTGATGTGCCATCGTTTGACTAGCCCTGTGATAGTTGTGACCGCCGTACAACCCAGTCTTGTAAACCCCTGTTCTTGTGGGATAAGGGGGGTCTCATGGTTGCTATGCCCTTCCTTGTACAGTTGCAATTTCAAAGTTAAAGCCCGGGGGAGTAGGCCTCGACCGAACCTCCATTAAAAAAATAATAATAATAATAATAAATACTCAACTATAATTCACGTCCTGTAGTGCAGTTGGTTGAGCTTTGGTCTCTTGAGGTAGAGGTCGAGGGTTCAAGCCCCGGGCTAGACATATAATGGCTTAGGCTAGTTAAACTAGTTGTAACCAAGTTGTCTACTTGTCTAACCCCTCCTTTGTGGGATAGAGGGGGTCCCCCAAGTACTATACCTATTCACTTGTATAATTGCAATTTCAAAGTTAAAGCTCGTGGGAGTAGGCTTCGATTGAACCTCCATTATTAAAAAACTTATTCAACTATAGACATCGAGCTCATTGCAATCTTGAATTTGATTTGCACGATGTTCTATCGAGAGCTTAGACCATTGAAATCGTTGAAGAATGAATTTGAAGTACGACACTTGACCAGCTTCAAAGCTTGAGAGAAAGAGCATCCAAACTGTTGGAATTTTGAATGCATGTTTGAGAATAGTCATGGGCCTGATTACAAAATGGATCCCCTTTATGGATTGATGATCTTGGTGGAGCCTCTAGGATTGTTCAAACATTTCAGGTTGATGCAAGCATTGGGTTAGCTAGAGAGAGTGAGAGTCGGAGTGGGGGTGTAAGATCCCAATTGATTGCCTATGACTCTCCTCCCAAACTTAAATAGCCCTTGCCCTCTTGTAAATCTAGAACCCTTTGTAAAATGCCAACACCCCTCATATTCCCACTCTAAGAAGGCATCGCCTTGTGGGTCTCTACGAGGGCCTTGGCTCCCCCAAGCATTGGAATTTGGCCACGATGACCCTCATCCACACAGACAAAATAGTAACAGGCCCTATAGAGCCTAAAAATATAACACTCTCTCTCCTTTGTAAAGATAATTGTCCCCAACGGTCAAAAGGAGAAAACAAATGCTTTTGAATCCAAACATAGCATCGTCATTGTTGTGAGTTTTAGAGAGTGTACAAACAATAATCCGTGTCCTTGGCATACTATATGAATCCATATGAGGTTTGTGAACCCTTATGTGTTTTTCATAAGTGCTTTGGATAATCTCGAAATCATTATGCATAAACCTTGACTATTTAATACAATGACTTATTAACCTTGTCTCAATAAATCGTTGGAGTTGGGGATCGAGAGCATAGATAAAGCGTGATGAAGAAGAAGCAGCAGCTTGGGAGCACATTATGGAGTATATTATTAAGGATATGGAGTATATTATTAAGGATAGAGTGTACAAAGATAACTAGCCCTTTAGGGTTATGGCCCTAAAGTGTACAAAGATAGAGTATATTATTAAGGATAGAGTGTACAAAGATAAGTAGCGCTTTAGGGTTATGGCTACATATTTAAGTTGAGGGAAAAAAACCTCCTAGAGAGGGAGAAATTGCCACGATAGTTCTAAGTGTCAACCAATGTGGACTAAGGTCAATCCACAAAAGGGAGAAAGCCCAAAGCTTGTGAAAAGCTTCAAACTTCTCATGAGGCACTGCCTTTGTAAAAAGGTCTACAATAATATCCTATGTGGTCACATATGCCAAGTTGATCCCTCTAGTAGAGAATCGCTCCCAAACAAGTGCACCTCTATGTGCTTAGTGTAGCCATGGAACATAAGGCTCCTCACAATTGTGAATGCACTCTAACTATTAGAAAATATACCGATGGCAGAAGTCTCACCAACATCCAAGTCATCCATAAGGCATATGAGTCATACACACTCACCAAAAGTTGTGAAAGTTGCCCTATACTCAGCCTCACAACTCCAATTGGCCATAATAGGTTGTTTCTTGATCACAAAAGATATGCATGAGCTACTAAGCGTGAAACAAAAACTACATGTGGACACATGAGTGTCATAATAAACAATGCAATCTAAGTAAGAGAAAGCATGTAAATATGGTGGTACTAGACAAAAAATTGAATATCACATTGAGTGATGCATACATAAATAAGGTTCGAAAGCTTGCTTATAGAGGCCAACATCAAATGTATCTTTAGCATCATCATGAAGACTAATAATTTTACAACCCTTAAGGTTGAAATGTTCTAATAAAGTGTGAATGTATTTAGTTTAGCACAGAGCAATGCCGCCATTAACTTCCATAAATTGAATGCCCAAATAACGATGCACATTCCCCAAATGTAACATCTCAAAAGAGGCATGCAAATTAGTCTCACAAGCAGAAATATGCATCTCATTAGGACCAATAGGAGCATATCATCTATGTAAGCAACAATGATAATAAGTACATCATCTACATGTTTTACATACAAGGTGCTTTCAATTGAACTATTTTGAAATCCATGTGATAAAATGTAGGCATGTATCTTCTCATACCAAGCATGTGTTTCTTGCTTTAATCCATACAATGCCTTCTTCAGCCTACACAATTTGCTTTTCATACCCTTTCTACATAGGACCATGTGGCTAAAAAAAAACACTTCTCCATGCAAGTATTCCTTCAAGAATGCAGTTGTGATCCCCAACTAATGTACATTTCAACCATTATGATTTAGGTGCCCATATGCTATGAACAATTGTCGTACAACATGTAGGTGCAAAGGTCTCTTCAAAATCAATATCGTTTTCTCGAAGTGTAACCTTTAGCTACAAGCCTAGTCTAGCAATCAATGTTACCATCAAGCTTGTGTTTCAAATTATAGACCCATTTAGTCCGAATAACCTTCTTGCCAAGAGGCAAGTCACACAAAGGACAAGTACCATTCTTCATAATAACATGAATGTTTGATCTCTCATCGATAACTACATAATGAATATTTGCATTGTTAATGGAATGATTTGTATTTTCATTAGAAACTTGCATATGATGAAAAGTTACCTCACTATAAGATATATTTGACTTCCCTCCAATGAAAAGAGGCAACAATGTATAATACACATCTTTTGAGCTCATTGATGTCTCTTTGATACATGAAGGTAAAGGTTTGCATAGTGTTGTATGTATAAAACATGGATTCAAAAAGCTAGACATATGAATTCTAATGGTTAGAAATGTTGGAAATAACCCTTGGGTTCTAAATGAACCCCCTGGGCTGGTTGCTATGACACTCGTGTGTCCACTAGTGGCTTTTGCTTCGTGCTTGGTAGCTCATGTATATCTTGGTTGAGCAAGAACTAGCTTATTGTGGCCACTTCCAGTTGTGAGGCTGAGTATAGGGAAGCTTTCACAACGGCTGCTGAGTGTGTGTGGCTCAGACACCTTATGGTTGATTTGGGTGTTGGTCAGTCTTCCGCCACCACTATCTTCAATGATAGTCAGAGCGCATTGGCAGTTGCGAAGAACCCTCTGTTCCATGCTCGCATTAATCACATTGAGGTGCATTATCATTATGTTAGGGAGAGGTTATTTGTTAGAGAGATCAGCTTGGCATATGTGCCCACGCAGGAGAACATTGCAAACCTTTTCACGAAGGCTCTGCTAGGGAGAAGTTTGAAGCTTTCCGCAAAGCTTTGGGCTTACTTCCTTTTGTGGAGTGACTCCACATAGCTTGGCACTTCCTTATACATGAGTGCCAGCTCCTTGTTCACCGCATCACTCCTAGGGGGGGATTTGTTGATATATTTAGGTAGTGATGTGTGTGAACACCCTAGGACCACCAAGGCAATTTTTTTTTCCTCTTTAGGAGGTTTTTTCCCCGGATTGTATATATGCCTACTGCCCTAATGGGTTACTTATCTTTGTACATTCTAGTGGTAATACATTTCAGTAGTGTGTGTGGCTGAGATGCCTTATGGCTGATTTGGGTGTTGGTTAGACTTCTGCCACCACCATCTTCACTGACACTCAGAGCGCATTGGCAGTTGCAAGGAACCTTATGTTCCATGCTCGCACTAAGCACATTGAGGTGCATTATCACTATGTCAGGGCGAGGTTCTCTGCTGGGGAGATCAGCTTGGCATATGTGCCCACGTAGGAGAACATTGCAGACCTTTTCACGAAGGCTCTGCCTAGGGAGAAGTTTGAAGCTTTCCGCAAAGCTTTGGGCTTACTTCCTTTTGTGGAGTGATTTCCACATAGCTTGGCACTTCTTTATACATGAGTGCCAACTCCTTGTTCACCGCATCACTCCCAGGGGGGATTTGTTTTTTTCCCTCTTTAGGAGGTTTTTTTCCCCCGGCTTGTATATACGCCTATTGCCCTAATGGGCTACTTATCTTTGTACATTCTCTAGTAATACATTCAGTATTGTGTGTTGTGCTCCAAGCTTCTTCTTCTTCCTTGTGTTGTTCGCGTGCTTGCGCAGACGTCTAACTCCAACAGAATTTACTACTAGATACTATTTTGCATAGAAAAAGAAAGCCTTTAAAGGCTCATGTATTTATGCATGCTCTCATGTTTGCGTCACATTTTCTAGTTGAATTTTCTCTTATGCATGCTCTCATGTTTGCGTCACATTCATGTTGTAGAGACTTTTATTCTCTTATGCATGCTCTTTCTTTCTCTCATACAACATTTTTCATCATTCTTACATCTCATGTTCA
Organism: Ceratopteris richardii; assembly: GCA_020310875.1. Taxonomy (NCBI): domain Eukaryota; kingdom Viridiplantae; phylum Streptophyta; class Polypodiopsida; order Polypodiales; family Pteridaceae; genus Ceratopteris; species Ceratopteris richardii. The sequence goes on along the minus strand of CM035421.1, from coordinate 99,233,850 downwards.
TATTTTCAACAAATGTGATGCAAACAAGATTTAGAGATAGAATATAAAAGTTTCATCCCTAAGTTTTGTCTATATGCACAAAATGACCTAAGTATCCATTTTAAACATTATCCACACAATGTATAACAAAAAAGTCCAAGATGAATTATTTCACTATCAAAAGGCCTATTACAATTCTTCCACATTTTAAGAAATCTGTCTTCAAAGTTAGAAAGTATGATAATGTGCCAAATAAAAAATCTAAGTACAACCAAATCAAATATTCAACTCGATATGTGTGCCATTCAACCAAAATATCCACTACAGATCTATTTCTATGTAATATTTCCCTCCTATCTAATATTATTCAAGTGGAAGCTCAAAAGAGCCATCAACTTTTAGCTTATACTTGTCTTGCAAAACATGAGCAACATTAGCTACGTATCTTTTAAGCAAGCTAACATCAAATACAAGATGCACATTTAAATTTTCAAGCAAATCCAACAAATAAGCAAGAGATCCAATCTTTTAAAACAATTAAAAAGGACTTGCATATCATGGAGAAAGTCTATGATCCTTCCTTAACAACAAGTTAAATCGATGAGGATTGACCTTAACAAATACCATGTCATCTTCTTGAAATTTAAGTGGTATTCTCTTCAAATCATAGAATTTCATTTCTCTTTTTCGAGCTTCTTTTATGAGTTGCTTATTTTGTCCAATTTATTTATCCATCTTCTCAAGCATTTCTTTAGATACTTCTACTTTATTTGCAAATTTTGAAAAAGAAGTTGGAGTCAAACAGTCTCAAACGGAATCATTTTTATTGATGCATGCCACACACTATTGTGTGCAAACTCGACCAAGGATGAATATTCACCCCAATTATCTTGCATTTTATTTAAACCTCTTGATTTCCCCATGATTTGTGGATAGAAAGCTCATCAAGCATATTCACAAACGAATTTGTAGTGCCATGTGTTGCTTTCCACCTCATTCTTTGTGCCATTCTCCAAGAAGCTTTAGTATAAGCTCCTTTTGCTCACGGATCTTTTGTGCCAAAGGCTCCATAGTTGTCAAGGATCAATTATGCTCTAATACCACTTGTGGAGCTTCAACAATCACAAGATTTATGTGATCCTAAGCTTCCAATCAATCAAGCATAGTAGAAAAGAGAAAAGACATAACTTACACAAGACAAGGGGAAATCCAACGTGATATGGTAGACAAGAAGTGATGCAGAGAAGGATAAGCTAGGGTATTATATATTATAATCATATACAATAGCTCTTGCAAAATAGATTCCTAACAAAGCCTCAACCTCCCGACCACCCCAGACCTATTACAATCTCATTCACACTCACACTCTCAATCTCACTCTCAATCATAATCTCACTCTTTATCTCCATCACAAGGTAATTCCCTTGATTTCATCTTCGGCATGCTCTTGTATGGCACAACAAATCTCCCTCAAAATAGAGTTGATTGTCCCTCTTCCTCTAAGTGCGTGAACCATCAAATTTAACAAAATTCAGGTCTCCCCATGTTGCATGCCAAACTTTTGTAGAATCATGTGTTTGTAGTGGACAACTACTTTCTTTAGCGACACCTTTCAAAAGTAGAGGAAAAGCAACAAAAAGACATATCCAAAGACATCCACAAGTGTGCATGAGAATACGTTTGCGTCAAAGTCACGTATTTAAATAATAATAGAGAAGACCACTTTTTTTTTCAAGTGCTAGAAAAATCGGGACTACTATGGGCCTTGTAACTCAAAAATAGTGTGGAATTCCAAAATATTTGTGAGAGGCAAAAATCTTCACCTCTTTAATCTGCCAAATTGGCCTCTAGATATGAGTTCTAAGCCATGAAAGTTTAGAAATTCTAGAGAGAATGAAATCAAGGCATTATCTTACAATGAACTAACTCTATAGCTCTTGATTCACAAAATTTTCACTGAGAGACTTTTATTCTCCTATGCATGCTCTTTCTTTTTCTCATACAACATTTTTCATCATTCTTTCGTCTTCGTGTTCATATTTTCAATTAGTAAATGTGATGCAAATGAGATTTAGAGAGAGAATATAAAACTTGTCACACCTAAGTTTTGTCTATATGCATAAAATGACCTAAGTATCCATTTTAAACATTATCCAAGTGATGTATAAGAAAATTCCAAAATGAATTATTTCACTATTAGAAGGCCTATTACAATTCTACTTCCATTTTAGAAACTTTGTCTCCAAACTTGGAAACAAGGGTAATGTGCCAGAAAGTTATCTAAGTACAACCAAATCAACTATTCAACTAGATATTTGTGTCATTTAACCAAAATCTCTACTATAGATCTATTTCTATGTAATGTTTTCCCTCCTATCTAATATTATTCAAATCAAAGCTCAAAAGAGTCATCATAATTTAGCTTATAGTTGTCTTGCAAAACATAAGCAACATTAGGTACATATCTTTTAAGTAAGCTAACATGAAATACAAGATGCACATTTACATTTTAAGGCAATTTTGACAAATGAGCAAGAGATCCAATCTTTTTCAAAACTTTAAAAGCACCTACTATCATGGAGAAAGTCTATGATCCTTCCCTAGCAAAAAGTTAGATCACTGAGAATTGACCTTAATAAATACCATGTCATTTGTATGAAATTTAAGTGATCTTCTCTTCATTCATAAAATTTCTTATCTTTTTTATGAGCTTCTTTTATGAGTTCCTTATTTCTTCCAAGTTATTTATCCATGTTCTCAAGCATTTCATTAGATAATTTTACTTTATTTGAAAATTTTGAAAAAGGAGTTAGAGTCAAATAATTAAATCCATACATAGCTTGAATGGAATCATTTTTATTGATGCATGCCATGCACTATTGTATGCAAACTGGACTAAGGGTGAATATTATTATTGTTTTTCATTCACCTACATATGCAACATATCTTCAATTACCCAGATTAACCCTCTCAATTTCCCCATGATTCTGTGTATGGAAAGTTGTACTCATACAAAGTTTAGCGAGTGATTTAAATGTTGCTTTCCAGAAGTTTGATGTGAACCTAGAGTGTCTATCAGAAATTATGTTTTTAGCCATTCCAAATAACAATTTCTTTTACAAATAGTTTTGCAACACTCAAGAAAGTATAAGTCTTTTTCATAGGAAATAAATGTGCCATTTTGGTAAGTCGATCAACTACCACAAATATGGCATCATGTTTACTTCTAGTTGCATGCAATTTAGTGATGAAATCCAAAGAGAGAGACTCCCACTTCTGATTTGGAACATCCGAAGGGTGTAGCATTCCAATCATTCTTTTAAACTCAAATTTCACGTGTTGGCACTTTAAACATTTACTAACATATTTTCTAATATTCCCCTTCATTCATGGCCAAAAGCAAGAACTTTTTGTTTTAACATAGATTCTTGAATAACCTATATGTGTAGAAAAGGGTGCATCATGAAAATCATGTAATACTTGAACTTTTGAGATATGCATAATTTATTTTTACAATATAAAGATCCATATTGCAGATGAAATTTCTCTTGATTCATCGATCCCCTGTTTGCATGCAAAAAATTCAAAATAGGTCCATAGAAAGAATCTTGTTTTAGTTCTTCTTGATTTTGATTGAGAAAATCAGAATTTATTATAAAGAGATTACATTAATGTTTTCAACCCAATGCATCAATGACCTTATTTTCTTTATTGGCCAAATACTTGATGTCAAAATCATTATCATTTAATAATTCAATACAATGCTTTTGCCTATTGTTAAGCAATGGCTGTGTGAAAATGTATTTTAAACTGATGATTCATTTTCAAGTCAAAGTTAACCCCTTAAAATAGGTGTCTCCAATGCTTAAGTGCATGTACAATGGCAAGCATTTCTAGATCATGAGTAGGATAATTAAGTTCATGTTTTCTTAATTTTTGGGACTCGTATGCAACCACTCTACCGTCTTGTGAAAGAACACATCCTATTCAACTACCATTTGCATCACATGCAACCAGAAAGGTTTTTCCCATTTTTGATATTTTCAAAATTCAAATTCCAATGAGTTTTGTCTCAATGATTCCAATGATTTTTGACAAGCATCACTCATCATAGATCGTGCATTCTTTTTAATCAACTCTATGAGGGGATTAGCTATCTTAGAAAATCTTTAATATGTGCTCTCTCATATTGTGAAATCCTAAAAAAAAAAATCTAACATCCCTTATAGTTTTACGAAATTCTCAATCAATTATTGTTTTGACTTTATGGTTTATATATTTTGGTAGTGATGTGTGTGAAAACACTTACGACTACGAGGGCACTTTTTTCCCTCTTTAGGAGGGTTTCCCCCCCCCCCCCCCAGCTTGTAAATATGTCTATAACCCTAACAGGTCACTTTCTTTGTACATTCACTTTGTAATACATTTAGTATTGTGTCTTGTGCTCCAAGCTCCTTCTTCTTCCTTGTGTTGTTTGTGTGCTTTCATAGACCCCAAGATCCGTCAATTGGTAACTGAGTAGGTCATTGCTTCGTCTCGAGCATCATCGACACCCCTCAGGTCACAGTTTGAGAATGGCACAAAATTTGGTAAGCATTCTCAAGGTGATTAGGAATTGAAAATAGCTGCACTATGTCGTGTCCAAAATTTGAATCTGAGCTTGTTTCGGGCTCCCAACACACTATTGTAGTGCTCTTACAAGCAATTTTATCTTTTTGTGCCAAACATATATATATATATATATATATATATATATATATAGGTTTCAATTTTCTACTACAAGCGCCTCAAAGTGTGCTACAATTTTAGCATAGCTCAACTGGGTAATTGTGCTCAACTTTCTGAGCTACATTCATTTTTCTACATCAAGGTATTTTATTCAATGCTCATGGCTAAAAGCAATGATGTATATTGTATGTTGGCTATTGAGGAGAAGTTGGATGGTATCAATTACCCATTATGGATATATATGATGCATCATGTATTGGTCGCAAAAGGACTTTGGAGTATTGTGCCGGGTGTTCAAAAACGACCTACTACACATGCAAATACAAATTGAAGGTGATGCAGATGGCATTGAAGATGATGATCTTCGAATTCCTATTCCTGTTGTGATTCCTACTGCACCTATTGCAAAGCAACTTTGACGGGATGGTAGAAATTCTCTCGGACATGCATTAATAGCTTTTTCTATCAGATGTGCAATTATCCCTCATATTCGCTCTTGCAAAACACAAAGCATGCTTGGGATACACTTACCACTTTGTATCAGGCAAGAAATAAAGCTCGTGTTGCTTACCTTCGAAAATAGTTGGAGAATGAGCATATGAATGAAGAAGATCCTATGGACAATTTTTTGATAAAGATCAAAGATTTGAAGGAGAAGTTGATTTCTGTATTTGAAGTCTTACTAGATAGTTCGCTTGTGTAGAGTGTTCTTAATGGTCTTCTAGATTCATATCAGAGTTTTGCTTCCACCATTCAGTTGATGATGAAAGGAAATCCAAATGCCTTAACATTTGACAAGTTAGTCTCAATTTTGTTGTAGGAAGACCAATCCAGGCAGAACATGACATTTATGTGTGTTGTAGATCAAGCTTTCTTAGCTAGTGAGAAGGGGAAAGGTAAATGGAGCTCATCTACTAGCAAGCGGAAATTAGCTAATTTTGCACCGTTGAAAAAGGAAGACAAAGATGAGAAGAAATCAGAAAAGTAGAAATTGTTCTATAAATACTCTAAAGGAAATGATCATGTCATAAAGAGTTGTCCAAAACTTGCTGCAAAAGAGGAAAAGAAAAAAAGAGGTTGGAATGGTTGTTACAGAGGCTTCTACACCCAAAGGAGAGCCTATTAATCTTCTACAGAATGAAGAATGGGCATTTACTATTGTTTGTAGTTATGAACCATCTTCTCATGAACAGTGTATGTCTGCGGTATGCTTAGATGTTTGGTACTTTGATAGTAGGGAAACCAAACATATTACCTTGCCTTGTAGCAAACTTTGAGGAGCTTATATTGGTGAACCAAAACCTATACATATCTTTGGCACAAAAAGACAAAATTGCCTGCACAAGCATTATGATAGTGCATTCAAAGGCTGAAATGAGCTCAGATTGCAATTTTGACATGACAAAGCGAAGCTCAAGCATAGTAGAAAAGAGAAAAAAACACCCTTGCACAAGACAAGGGAAAATCCAATGTGATAGAGTAGAAAAGTGATGTACAGAAGGATTAGCTCTAGAATTATAGATTATAATTATACAAAATAGCTCTTGCAAAAAAGCTTCCTGACAAAGCCTCAGCCTCATAACCACCCTTGAGCTATCACAATCTCATTCACACTCACACTCTCAATCTCACTCTCACTCACAATCTCACTCTCTATCTCCATCACAAGGTAATTCCCTCAGTTTCATCTTTGGCTTCCTCTAGTACAACACAACGAATGTCCCTCAAAACATAGTTGATTGTCCCTCTTCCACGAAGTGCGTGAGCCACCAAATTTAGCAAAATTTGGGTCTTCTTGTGTTGCATGCCAAAATTTCACAAGAGCATGCATTTGTAGTGGACAATTGCTTTCTTTAGCGGCACCTATCAAAAATAGAGGAAAAGGAATGAAAAGGCATATCCAAAGACATCCACAAGTGTGCATGACAACATGTATGTATAAAATTCACTAATTTGATTAATAATAAAGAAGCTCACTTTATTTTTAAAGTGTTTTAAAAATCAACACTTTAGAGGACATTGTAACTCAAAAATAGTGTGTCCAGATCGATTTTGAGCCATGAAAGTTTACAAATTCTAGAGGGTTCCGATCTCCAATATTTTCAAAACCAAATTGCAATGACTTTTTGTTTCAATGATTCAAATGATTTTTGACAGCTGTCACTCCACACAAGTCTTGCATTCTTTTTACTGAACTCTCTGAGGGGATTAACTATCTTAGAAAAATCCTTAATACGTGCTCTCCCATAAAAATTTCCAACATCCCTTATAATTTTAGGAGGTGCACAATCAACTATTGTTTTCACTTTATCTTCGTCTAAAAGAATTCCCTCTTTAGATATCACTCTTCCTAGATACACAAGTTTGTCCTTAGCAAAGAAACACTTACTCCTTTTTGCATACAATTTATGTTCTCTAAGAGTTTTCAAAGCTTTCTTGAGATGTACATCATGCTCACAGTCATCTTTAGAGTATAAAAATATAGCATCAAGAAAAACTAAGATGAATTCATCTAGATAAGCATGAAAAATATTGTTCATCAAGCACATGAATGTGGAAGGAGCAATTGTTAATCCAAAAGGTAAGATTTTAAGCTTGTAGTGGCCATAACATGTACGAAAAGATGTTTTGGGTATGTCATCTAGCTTGATCCAAATTTGGTGATCCAGATCTTAAGTCAATCTTAGTGAATACATTCGCTCCACTTGATTGACCAAATCAATCATCTATGTGAGGGAGTGGGTACTTATTTTTAATCATTCTTTTATTTGACCCCCTATAGTTGATGGATAATCTATAAGAGCCATCTTTCTTCTTTTGAAATTAAAAAAATGTGCTCCCCAAGGTGAAACACTCCGTCTTACCAAGCCTTTCTTTGAAAGATCATCTAATTGAATCTTAAGCTCCTTTAATTCACCTATGTTAAATCTATAGGGTGCTCTAGAATATGGTTCACTCCCCGAATACAAGTCGATGGCATGATCAATCTACCTAGGTGGAGGTATACTAGGTAGGTCTTCTAGAAATACATCTGCATATGCTTTGAAAAGATTTTCTACATAATCCATAAGCTCTTCATCATTATCTTCCTCATGCAAATTATTCACATACACTACAAACATTTTGTAGCCATCACTTATACCTCTAATTATGTGCATAACAGGAATGAGAATAGTCTTAGGATTATGGACATCACCTAGAATGTGAATAGATTCACCATCTAGCCTTAAAGTGATTTTTATTTTTTTGCAATCAATTGTTGCAGAATTATTTGAGCTTACACATAGAAATAATACCCAAAATCGTAATTACAAAAGCCCTTGGGAAAGAACTAATCATCATGCAACATAAAGTAGAGTTAGGCTACTTACCTCCATAATTTTCTTTGTCAATTGTTGCATCTTAGTCAATGATGTTTATCACCTTTGCATATGCAGGCCATAAGATTGCCTTGTTTGAGCATTCATTATTTGATGTCCTTGCTCACTGCAACGAAAACACAAACTCAGTCCTTTTTCCCTACTCAATAAAATCAGGGTCTTGGTCCCAGTGGATCGATTAATGCCTACTTTGGGTTTCCACCTAAGCGGAACTCTTACATTGACTATTAGAAGATGAAGTCTTCTTTGAATTGTTCATGTTTGTTGTGGCAAGTCTCTGTTGAGTATGTCCCATCACAATGAATATATTTTTATTTGCCTTTTGCATATTAAACTTCTTCATCTTCTCAAAATTTTTGGCCATTTCTATAGCATCCAGGAAATTGACACATCAAGATCCCTTCACTTGATAATGAAGTTCCTCATGAATCCCTTTAATAAACTTGCTCTTTGGAGCATCCCCGCTAACCTCCAATGTATATTTGTGAAGACATTGAAACTTCTATTTATACTCATCAACAGACAAGCTATGCTTGTCACTCTCATGTTGTCAAAAATTTTAGAATTCTATCTGCTTCTCCATATGGTAGTGTGGAGAACAGTAAATTTTTTCTGCTTGTCTATAGATTCCTTCCATAGAACAAGACCAAGACATGTCTGAGTCTACATATAGGATTTCCACTATAGGTTTTTGATGCCATGCGTGCAAGATCCCAACCTTTACCTTGGACTCTTCATTGAATTGTCGAAGATCAAAGAAATCTTCTAGCTCTTTGATCCAAGCCTCCAAATCCTCACCACTCTTCTTCTCACCATCAAAATCATTCAATTCGATGTTCTTGAAGACTTCGTTGAGGGCAAACTCACCAACCTCCATATCTTCATGATTCTGTTTCTCTTTTGCCCTAGGCACGTTACATGCTCCTGCAACTTGATCCACTTCATTGTTCAGCTCCATGAACAAGTTTGTGGTGACCTCTAGTTGCTTTGCACCTCGTTCTTTGCATAATTCTCCAAGAAGCTTTTGAATAAGCTCCTCTTGCTCATGAATCTTTTGTGTCAAACTTTCCATAGTTGCCAAGAATTGATTTTTCTCTTATACCACTTGTAGTGGTTCCACAAAAAGAAGCTTTCCCTGATCCCAAGCTTTCAATCACTCAAGAATAGTAGAAGAGAGAAAAAAACAGAACTTGCACAAGAGAAGGGAAAATTTGATGCGGTAGGGTAGACAAGAAGTAATGCACAGAAGGAGAAGATATGGTATTATAGATTATAATCATATACAATAGCTCTTGCAAAATAGCCTTCCAGCAAAGCCTCGACCACCCCCAAGCTATCACAATCTCATTCACACTCATACTCGCACTCTCAGTCTCATTCTCACTCATGCTCTCACTCTTAATCTCCATCACAAGGTAATTCCCTCAGTTTCATCTTTGACCTACTCTTGTACAACACAACAAATCTCCCTCAAAATAGAGTTGATTGTGCCTTTTCCACAAAGTGCATGAGCCATACAAATTTAGCAAAATTTGGGTCTCCACATGTTGCATGCCAAACTTTTGCAAAAGCACATTTTTGTAGTGCACAACTTCTTTCTCTAGTGGTACTTGTCAAAAGTAGAGTAAAAGCAATGAAAAGATATATTCAAAGACATCCACTAGTGTGCATGAGAACACATGTGCATGAAAATCATGGATTTGAATAATATAGAGAGGTGCACTTTTTTTTAGTGTTGGAAAAATCAACACTTTTTTTGGCCTTGTAACTCAAAAATAGTGCGAAATTCCAAGATATTTGTGAGAGGCGATATTGTTCAGCTCTTTGATTTGTAGAATAGTGTTAGAGATGCCCTTGGTCCAAATCAATCTTTGGATATTAAGTTTGATCCATGCAAGTTTAGAAATTCTAGAGAGAGAATGAAATCATGGCATTGTCTTACACTAAACAAACTCTAGAGTCCAAAATGAGATACTTAAATCATGATTCACAAAATTTCCAGTGAGACACTCTTATTCTCCTATGCATGCTCTACCTTTGTCTCCTACAACATTTTTATTAATTCTTCCATCTTCATGTTCAAATTTCAACTAGAAAACTTGATGCAAATGAGATTTAGAGAGAGAATATAAAAATTCTCATCCCTAAGTTCTATTTATATGTGCAATGACCTAAGTATCCATTCTAAACATTATCCACACGATGTATTATAGAAATTTCAAAATGAATCATTTCACTATCAAAAGGCCTATTACACATACCATCATTCCTACATCAATGTGACTGTAAAGTATAGTGTCCCATACCACCATGCTTTATATCCAATAATTATGTGTGGATGATATTTATCTTAAAGCCCTAAAGATACCTTTGATTATAGAATACCTTTTACTCAAATCCCTTTTACAAGGATTTGAAGTTAAGGAATTACCTCTATGTTATCTATCTCGGTTAGGTTTCCAGGGCTTCCATTAGAAGAACATTCTATAATCTTATTTTCTAATTATCCCTTGCTTATATTGGAAGCTTAAAATCTTAGAAGACCACTCTATAATCTTATTTTCTAATTATCCCTTGCTTATATTGGAAGCTTCAAACCTTTTGATGGAATAAACATCCATCCTTATTTTCTAAGGCCTTTAATGTAATTCCAAGTGCCTTGAATTATATTCAAGATCTACTTAGTTCTGATCACTTATAGTGACAAGAGATTATTCTTGTCTTTAAATTCCTTCTTTGTTAAAAGCTTTCAAATAGCTACCTAGGGTTTTCAAGGAATCTCTTTACTGCTTAAGTCTGAGCATACACTAATGCTTTTGGATTTCTCTCAAAATCCCTCCAAGTATAGGTGAATACAAGTTTCACCCTCCACAAAAAATTACCATTTGACACAATTGTAGATGATATACTTGGAATTCAAACTTCTATTTTTTGTTCTCATTTCCCTTTCAAGAAATACAATCTTTCACATGATTTATCCAAGATTATGGTTGTAGCCATCAAAATATTTTCTACTTTTCAAGGGATTCCACTTTTCACCAACTTTACCATGCCTTGAAGTTGCTATCTGAACAACTCTTGCTTTGCTTAAAATCTTGTAACCTAAAAGATGTTCTTATATCCTATCATCTTCATCAATTATTTCATATTTCATGGAATCAATTGTGCTAGTTTTGGTACGTTCTTCCCCCCTTTGAAGAATTTTCAACCTCAAAAATCTATAAAGTCTATAACTTCATTTCAGATTCTGGAGTCAAGTACCATGACTCATACCAATTTTCCACAATCTTGTTATTCATTCACTCTTATGCTTGTCAGAACCTTGAAAGTATCCTTAACAAGAAAGATATACTAGAAAAGAAATCTAGGTTTGGTATTTAACCAAACATCCTCTATACGTATCTTGATGACCAATGTCCTAACATAATTATGAGCGTCTTCTTTATTTTGGGGATGCTCATAAATTTTCATGTTCTCGAAAATACAAGTTCATGTTCATTTGTGTTAGGAGTGGTGGATTTAGCTTTGAGACTAACCAAAGCATATGAGTATGAATTTTGAGAAAGTTTTGGCGGCACAATTATGATGAAATAAGAAGACCTTTCCATTTCATGTTTGTATCTCAAGGAACCTTTGCATCTCCTAAATCGTATTTATCTTGGCTTTCATTTTGAGATGAAAATATCTTGATTGAATGAAGCCATAAAGTAAAAAGTCTTTTATAAGGAGAGAGTTTTCAAAGTTTCACAACATCTTTAAGTACTTTACACCATTTTTGTTGGTGAAAGTCTACTTAAAATACATTTGAAATTTTTAAGTTCAAGTGAACATATTTTTATGTCCATCTTTATCTGGGATGGAATCAAGTGAAACTCCATCTCAAAGCATCCATGAAAGTTTTAAGACTATCTTGGGGTATCACCTAGTTACATATCTCATTAGGAGGATTACTTTGGACCAACGCTAATGTATTTGTACCAAAAAGATCTTTTCAAAGAAATAATCTAACTCATTGAAGACATTAGATATGTTTGGGTATTTTCCAACTTATGAATCCGTTTTTTCCTTACCACTGATCTAGTAAGAGAATCTATCCAAGTCTTATTTATTTCGTTTGGTTAATTCATTGATAAGCAAGACACACTTAATGTTATCTTTAGATTAAGTGTTTGATAACTTAGTATTACTTTTTGAAGGAATCATCAAGTACTTATATTACAAAATTTAGCTAGTATAATTCTGCAAGTACTGACATTTTGCTTCTTTCCAAAGGTCTTGCTTTCATATAGAGGTAAGTTTTCTACTAAAAGCTATGGTTGCTTAACTAGTTTCTCAACTTTGGAAAACAATAGAGTGAATTTATTCACTTAAATGCATATACTTGCATATATGCAAATGCATGCATCACTGATTCTCACAATTCTTAGGTTCAACCATGCTTATCATCCATGCATTCATTATTCTTGTGTTCCTTTATTTGTGTACCTTTGAACCAATAATTTGTGCACGTATCTCACATACCACTAACCATCTCAATCTTTCATTGAATAGCCATATTCCACTCTATCAAGAATAATTTTTCTTCACACAAAATTAGTTTTTTCTCAATGATATAAGGTATATAATATCAATCAAAATAATTCTATACACATTGTAAACTACTTTATATAAACAAAACTAGCATTATAACTTTAATCATGTAGCATATGCAATATTTGCTCATCAAATGACTGTTGAAATAATTCAATAGTGATGTGTGTGAACATAGTAGGACTGCCTTGACGTTTTTTTCCCTCTTTATGAGGTTTTTTCCTTCAGCTTGTAAATACGCATATAACCCTAATGGGTCAATTATCTTTGTACATTCACTCGGTAATACTATCAATATAGTGTGTTTTGCTCCAAGATTGTTCGTCTTCGTTGTGATGTTCATGTGCTTCCATAGAGCTCAAAATCCAACAATTAGTATCAGAGCAAGTCATCGCTTCATTTAGGGCATCGTCAAAACCCCTCCAATCAAAGTCTCACAATTACACAAAAATTGGTGAGCATACTCAGGGTGATTCAGAGATCAAAACATTTTCATTCTTTGGTTTTGAGATTTTGATATGAGGTCATTTTGGCCTCTTAATGCACTATCACAGTACCTCTGCATGTAATTTTGCCCTTTTGTGCCGAGTGTATATATAGATTTCGGTTCGCCAATACAAGTGCCTCAAAGTCTACTATAGTTTTGGTAGAGCTTGACATGGTAGTTTTGTTCAACTTTTTGAGATACAATCATTTTTCTGCACTAGGGTATTCTAATCAATGGCCATGGCTAAAAGCAATGACATTCTGTATGTTGGCTATTGAGGACAAGTTGGATGGCGCTAATTACCCATTACAGACATATATGATGTGTCATGTATTGGTGGCAAAAGGACTATGGAATATTGTGTAGGGTGTTGAAAAACGACCTACTATACTTGCAAATATAGTTATTGAAGGTGATGTAGATGGCATTAAAGATGAAGATCTTCAAATTCCTGTTCAAGTTGCAATCCGTGTTGTACCTACTACAAAGCAACTTTGATGGGATGGCAAAGATGCTCAGACACATGCATTGATAGCTTTCTCTATCAAGCGTGCCATTATCCCTCATATTTTCTCATTTAAAACAATAAAGGATGCTTCGGATACACTTAACAGTTTATACCAAGCAAGAAATGAGGCTCGTGTTGCTTACATCCAAAAACAGTTGGAAAATGAGCATATGGATTCTATGGACAATCTTTTGAAAAAGATCAAAGATTTGAAAGAGCAGTTTGATTTCTACAGATGAAGTCTTGCTAGATATTTCACTTGTGTAGACCATTCTTAATGGTATTCCGAATTCATATAAGAGTTTTGCTTCTACTCTTTGGTTGATGATGAAAGGCAATCCAAGTGCCTTAACATTTGAGGAGTTAGTTTCAGTTTTATTGAAGGAAAATCAATCTAGGTAGAATAGGTCCATAATGCATCTTCTAGATCAAGCTTTCTTAACTAGTTAGAAGGGCAAAGGTAAATGGAGCTCATCTACTAGTAAGCAAAAATCTTCTCATTCTGCACAATAAAAAAAGGAAGACAAAGAAGAGAAGTAAACAAAAAAGCAGAAATAGTTCTATAAATACTATAAAGGAAATGATCATGTCATAGGTGTTGGAGATCGAGATTTGCAGAAGCACACAAACAACACAAGGAAGAAGAAGAAGCTTCGAGCACAACACACAATACTAAATGTATTGCCACTAGAATGTACAAAGATAAGTAACGCAATAGGGTAATAGGGGTATATACAAGCTGGGGGGGAAACCTCCTAAAGAGGGAAAAAAGTGCCCCGGTGGTCCTAATGTGATTGTTGCTATATTTAGGTAGTGATGTGTGTGAACACACTAGGACCGCCGGGGCACTTTTTTCCCTCTTTAGGAGGTTTTTTTCCCCTGGCTTGTATATACGCCTATTGCCCTAATGGGCTACTTATCTTTGTACATTCTCTAGTAATACATTTAGTATTGTGTGTTGTGCTCCAAGCTTCTTCTTCTTCCTTGTGCTGTTTGCATGCTTCCGCAGACGTCTAACTCCAATAGTAATCACACACATCACTACCTAAATATATCAACAAATACCCCCTGGGATTGATGCAATGAACAAGGAGCTGGCACTCATGTATAAGGAAGTGCCAAGCTATGTGGAATCAATCCACAAAGGGAAGTAAGCCCAAAGCTTTGCAGAAAGCTTCAAACTTCTCCCTAGGCAGAGCCTTCGTGAAAAGGTCTGCAATGTTCTCTTGCGTGGGCACATATGCCAAGCTGATCTCTCCAGCAGAGAACCTCTCCCTTACATAATGATAGTGCACCTCAATATGCTTAGTGCGACCATGGAACATAGGGTTCCTTACAACTACCAATGCAGTCTGACTGTCAGTGAAGATAGTGGTGGAAGAAGACTGACCAACACCCAAATTAGCCATAAGGCATCTGAGCTACACACACTCAACAGTCGCTGTGAAAGCTTCCCTATACTCAGCCTCACAACTAGAAGTGGCCACAATAGGCTGCTTCTTGCTCAACCAAGATATACATGAGCTAACAAGAATGAAGCAAAAGCCACTAATGCACACACAAATGTCATAGAAACCAGCACAGTTAGAGTAAAAAAAAGCATGCGAATCTTATGGTAGTGACCCCCCCTTGGGATAAAACAATCCAAGTAGTCTGGTACCACTCATGTAGTGAAAGATGCGCTTAACTGCCTACCAATGCTTGAAACCTGGGCAATGCATAAACCTGCTCATCTGTGAGACATCAAACTGAATATTTGGTCGAGTAATGCATAAGTAAATCAAGCATCCAACAACCTGCTCATAGAGAACAACATCAAATTCATCTTGAGCATCATGAAGAATCAATCGTAAACCTGTCTCCATAGGAGTGGCAATAGGCTTACAATCTTAAGGGCCAAAACGCTGCAATAATGTATCAATATATTTTGTTTGACACAAAGCCATTCCACCATCAACTTGCATAAATTGAATGCCCAAATAGTGATGCAAGTGCCCCAAATTAGACATCTCAAATGAGGCATGCAAATCAGTCTTAAAATCAGCAATATGCTTGTCATGAGGACCAGAGAGCAGCATGTCATCAACATACACAACAATGATCAAAAGCACATCATTAGCACGCTTAACATATAAGGTTCTTTCAGTTGGACTATTCTCAAAACCATGTGCAATATATCTTTTCATACCAAGCACTTGGTGCTTGCTTTAAACCATATAATGCCTTCTTTAACCTGCACACTTGGTTTCCATGCCCTTTTTTCACAAAGCCATGAGGTTGAAAAACATACACTCCTTCATGCAAGCCACCATTCAAATATGCAGTTTTAATGTCCAACTCATGTACATTTCGACCATGATGAGCTGCAAGTGCACAGATGTTATGAACAATATTCATTCTGCATGTAGGTGCAAAGGTCTCATCAAAATCAATGTCTCTTTCCTCCGCATAACCCTTTGCAACAAGCTTAGCCTTATACATGTCAACTGTTCCATCATATTTACGCTTTAGCTTGTATACCCACTTAGTGTCAATGGCCTTCTTGCCAGGAGGCAAGTCACGTAAAGACCAGGTACCATTTTTTATGATAGCATCATATTCAGATTGCATTGTAGCCATCCAATGTTCAAAATTTTGTGCTGCATGAAACAAAATAGGCTCAGTCTCATCACAGAGACTAGAGGTAGCCATAGCATAACAATCTGATGCAAAAGAGGCACTATGAGAGCTTTTGCCTCCTCAATATCAGCTCTCTCATCAACAAGTGCATCATGTAACTCTCCATCAGAAACCGAATGATCCATCATCACATGAAACCTACAAAGGCTGAGAAGTTACCTCACTAGGACCAACACTAGACTATCCACTTGTAAAAAGAGGTAGCAAAGTATCATACATGTCTTTGGAGCTAACAGATGTCTCCTTAGTACATGAAAGTAGTGGATGAATAGCATCTTCCACAAAAACAACATCATGGCTAACCGAAATGTGTTTACTTTGTGGATGATACAAACGATAGCCTTTGCTTTCATAACTGTACCCAACAAAAACACATTTCACTGCTTTATCATCCAATTTCCTTTGATGTTGTTCAAGCACTAATGGATATGCCAGACAACCAAAAACACGAAGGTGAGTAACAGATGGCTTACAACATGCCAAGCCTCATATGGAGTGATAGACTACAATGCTTTTCGTGGGACATCTGTCAAGTACATATGCTGCACACATGATAACCTCATGCCTGAAACTATGTGGTAAAGCCTAGATCTTGACCATACACCTCACCATCTCCATGAGTGATATGATCTTCCATTTAGCAACTCCATTCTGTTGAGGTGTATATGGAACTATACACTGATGTTTTAGCCCACGTTCAGCCAGAAATGCATGAAGTCAGAAGACATATATTCCCCCCTTGATTAGAATGGAGGGTGCCCATTTTACATGCTAACAGATTTTTAGCCAAAACAAAAAACTATTTGAAGCACATAAACACTTCGGACTTTGCTTTCAATGGATATATCCATGCATGCCTAGAAAAATCATCAATGAAAGTCACAAAGTAAAGATAGTTTCGAAAAGAGGGTGTTTGCATAGGACCATAGATATCACTATGTACAAGCTGCAATTTTTTAGTAGCTCTTTTGGAAAGGAGGAGCACTGCATTTTTCCCAAAATACAGCCTTCACAAACATGTTTACCGAGTGCCCCAAGTTTGGGCAAAGAGGACACCATTTCAGATTTCTACAGGCGTAACAAACTAGCAAAATTCAGATGACCAAAGCGTGCATGCCAAAGCTTTGCATCTGACATAGCCTGAGAATCATGTACTACATATGCTGAATCATTCATAGATTTTTCATAGTCTATGAGCTTATACAGCCCACAAGATAAAATGCCAGAAGCAATAATCACATTTCCATTTGACAGATCATGAACTTTACATTTGTCATCAACAAATTTCACAATCAAGCCAATCTTGGCTAAAGTTGAAACTGACAACAGATTCTTCTTGATTCTTGGCACAAATAAAGCATCTGACAATGTAAAAGAACTACCATTAGCAGTAGTCAGAATGATATTACCAACTCCCATGATAGGATAAGAGGAGTTGTTGGTGCATGTGACAGTATTCCCTGTAGGCGCAGGCTCAAGTGAAGTGAAGAAACTACACTGCGAGGTAATATGTTTGGTTTCCCCACTATCAAAGTACCAAACATCCGAGTCTACTACAAACATACACTGCTCATGAGTAGATGGGTCAAAACTGCACATAGTAAATGCCTATTCTTCATTTTGCACAAGATTAGTAGACTCTGTTTTGGTGTAGAGGCCTCTGCAACAACCATTCCAACCTCTTTCTTCTTTGCCTCTTTTGCAGCCAGTTTTGGACAGTTCTTTATGACATGATCGTTTCCTTTACAATACTTGCAAAAGAATTTCTGGTTTTTTGATTTTTTCTCATCTTTGTCTTCCTTCTTTGAATGTGCAACATTTGTAGATTACTGCTTACTAGTAATGAGATCCATTTACCTTTGCCTTGTTGACTAGCCAAGAAAGCTTGATCTGCAACGTGCATAACAGACTTGTTTTGCATAGACTGGTCTTCCTACGGAGTAACTCTTCAAATGTCAAGGCATTTGGATTGGCTTTCATCATCAAACAAAGAGTAGAAGCAAAACTCTGATATGAATCAGAAAGACCATTCAAAACAGTCTTCACAAGTGAACTATACGGTATAACTTCATCAGTATAAATCAATTGTTCCTCCAAGTCTTTGATCTTTGTCAAAAAACTATCCATAGAATCACCGTCATTCGTGTGCTCACTCTCCAATTGTTTTTGGAGGTAAGCAACACGAGCCTTATTTCTAGCCTGGTACAATGTGGTAAGTGTATCCCAAACATCCTTAGCTATTCTACAAGAGTGAATGTGAGGAATAATGGCACATTTGACAGATAAGGCTATCAATGCATATGCCTGAGCATCTCTACCATCCCAATGAATTTGCTCTGTAGTAGGTGCAGTAGAATCTGCAGCACGAACAGGAACATGAAGAATATTGTAATCTTCAACACCATCTGCATCAGCTTCAATACCTATATTTGCAGGTGTAATAGGATGTTTTTCAACACCCTGCACAATATTCCACAGTCCTTTTACGACCAATACATGATGCATCATATAATCCCACAATGGGTAATTTGTACCATCCAACTTATCCTCAAGAGCCAACATACAAAATACATCACCGCTTTTGGCCATGGCCATTGACTAAAATACCCTGATGTAGAAAAATTATTGCATTTGAAAAAGTTGAGCAGAACTACCCTGACAAGTTCTGTTAAACCTATAGTAGACTTCGAGACGCTTATACTAGTGAACTAAAACATGTATATATCTTTGGTGCAAAAAGACAAAATATCACACACAAGCACTGCAATAGTGCATTCGGAGGCCGAAACGAGCTCAAATCTCTGAATCATCCTAAGTATGCTCACCAAATTTCATGCAATTTTGATATTGTGACCGGAGGGGTGATGACAATGCCCTAGATGAAGCGGCCACGTGCTCTGATACCAATTGTTGGAGACCAAGGTCTATAGAAGCATGCGAACAACACAAGGAAGAAGAAGAAGCTTGGAGCACAACACACGATAGGGTAATAACTGTATATACAAGCCGGGGGAAAAAACCTCGTAAAGAGGGAAAAAAGTGCCCCGGTGGTCCTAGTGTGTTCACACACATCACTACCTAAATATATCAACAACATGTGCTAACAACTCCTCTTATCTTGTAATGGGAGTTGATAAGATCATTCTAACTACTCCTGATGGTAGTTCTTTCACATCATCACATGCTTTGTTTGTGTCAGGGATAAAGAAAAAATTGTTGTCAGTTTGAGCATTAGCCAAGATCATCTTGGTTGTCAAATTTGTTGATGATAGATGTACAATTCATGATATGTCAATGGCGATGTTATTATTGCTTTTGGCATTTTATGTCATGGTTGTATAAGCTCATAGACTATGCAAAATTTGTGAATGATTCAACATGTGCAATTTAAGATTCTCATGCTATCTTAGATGCAAATATTTGGCATGCATGCTTCCGTCATCTTAATTTTGCTAGTTTGCTATGAATGCAAAAATAAAAAATGGTTTCCTCTCTGCCCAAACTTGAGGCATCTGGTAAACATGTCTATGAAGGCTATATATTTGGGCAAAATGCAGCATTCCTCCTTCCCAAAAGATGTTTCAATCCGAGCTACTAAAAAATTGTAGCTTGTTCATAATGATGTCTATGGTCCTATGCAGACACCTTCTTGTGGGAACTACCTTTGCTATTTGACGTTCATTAATGATTTCTCCAAGCATGCATGGGTGTATCCATTGAAAGAAGAGTCAGAAATGTTTATGTGCTTCAAACAACTTCTAATTTTGGCTGAAAATTTGTCAGCATGTAAAATGGGCACCCTCCATTCTGATCAAGGAGGGGAATAAATGTCTTCTGATTTTAATGCATTTTTGTTTGAATGTGGGGTAAAACATCAGTGTACATTGCCATATACACCTCAACAAAATGGATTTGCTAAAAGAACTCTTGTGAAGATGGCAAGGTGTATGGTCAAAAGTCAAGCTTTACCACATAGATTCTAGTTTGAGGCTATTATGTGTGTAACATATGTACTGAACAGATGTCCCACCAAAGTACTACAATCTATCACTCCATATGAGGCTTGGCATGGTTGCAAGCCATCTTTTTCTCATCTATGTTTCTTTGGTTGTCTGGCATATGCATAAGTGCATGAACAACAATGCAAAAAATTGGATGATAAAGCAGTAAATTGTATTTTTGTTGGGTACAATTCTGAAAGAAAAGGTTATCATCTATATCATCCACATACTAAACACATTTTGGTTAGTCGTGATGTTTTCTTTGTGGAAGATGTAACTCATCCATTACTTTCATGTACCAAGGAGACATTAGTTAGCTCCAAGGATGTGTATGACACTTTGCTGCCTCTTTTACAAGTGAACCGTCAAGTGCTTGTCCCAATGAGGCAATTTCGCAACCTTTGCAAGTTTCACATGATGATGCAAATCATTCCATTTCTGATGCAAATTTACACGATGAACTTGTTGATGAGAGGGTTCATAGAGAGGAGGCAAAAACTATGCCCAAATGGATAGCGTAGACTTTGCGAGATAACAAAGTAGATGCATCTTTGTCATATCCTACTCGTTCATGATCTCATAGTGCTTGTTTCGCATCAGATTGCTATCAATGGCTGCCTCTAGTCTTTGTGATGAGAATGAGCCTGATTCTTTTGATGAAGTAGAAAATTCAAAAAATTGGATGGTTGTTATGCAATCAGAATACGATGCTATTATGAAGAATGGTACTTGGTCTTTATGTGGTTTCCCTCGAGGAAAAAAGACCATTGGCACTAAATGAGGATACAAGTTGAAGCATAAGCCTGATGGAATAGTTGATAGTATAAGGCTAGGCTTGTTACAAAAGGTTATGCTCAAGAGAGAGGCATTGATTTTGATGAGACCTTAGCTCCTACGTACATGGGCATCTATGGGTGTAGGATAAAGGAGAGGAGCTCAAACAGTGCATGATATATCCGGTAAGCAACATTTAGGAAAAATAGACTACATGTAATCATGACTGCTGATTTTTTTTCAGTCCAAAGAGAATGGAAGTGCTACTAAAGCATGAGGTACAACTACGTGAAGTGGCCAACTATGAACTAGGCATTGTGTTCCACTTTTGGAGAGGACATGACAAATAGCATGAATGCAGACCCCAATGTCTGTGCGTGGGCATAACTATGTGAAGCAGTAGTTATGAACTAGGTGTTGTGTTCCACTTTTGGAGAGATCATGGTAGAAAGCATGTACACACACCCCAAAAATGGGGAAAACCCCACATACATCATAAGATTGCCCATAGAACAAGAATGGAAAATATCTCCAAGAAGAGGAGAGAAAGGAGCTAGACTTGGCTCTACTTCCCTTCGTGGATGCCTGACAGGGTGCATGTTCGTTGATGGTCTGAATGTGGTTGTATGTGATCTACTTGTTCAACATCTCTTAGAAAAGTTCACACTCTCGAGGAGAATTTGTTGATATATTTAGGTAGTGATGTGTGTGAACACACTAGGACCGCCGTGGCACTTTTTTCCCTCTTTAGGAGGTTTTTTTTCCCCGGCTCGTATATACGCCTATTGCCCTAATGGGATAGTTATCTTTGTACTTTCTCTAATAATACATTCAGTATTGTGTGTCGTGCTCCAAGCTTCTTCTTCCTCCTTGTGCTATTTGCGTGCTTTTGCAAACGTCTAACTCCAACAATTGGTATCAGAGCAGGTCATCGCTTCATCTAGGGCATCGTCGACACTCCTCCATTTTGCAGTCTCAGAATCGCACAAATTTTGGTGAGCATACTCAGTTGTTTTCGAGATCAAAATGGCTTTGCTCTGTGGTGCCGAAATCGCGATCTTAGCTCGTTTCGACCTCCAAACACACTATCACAACGCTTGTGCAGGCTATTTCATCTTTTTGTGCCAAAGGTATATAACAATTTCTGTTTGCCAGTATAAGCATCTAGAAGTCTGCTACTGGTCTCGCGGAATTCGTTTGCGCAGTTCTGTTCAACTTTTTGAGATACAATCAATTTTCTGCATCAAGGTATTTTAGTCACTGGCCATGGCTGAAAGGAATGATGTATTCTGTATGTTGGCTATTGAGGATAAGTTGGATGGTACCAACTATCTGTTATGGGCTTATGTGATGCGACATGTGTTGGTTGCAAAAGGACTGTGGAACATTGTGCAGGGTGTCGAAAAACGTCCTATCACACCTGCAACTATTACAACTACAGGTATGGAAGCTGATGCAGAAGGTGTCGAAGATGATGATATTCTACATATTCCTGTTTGTGTTGCGGTTTCTGCTCCAGCTACTGCAGAGCAGATTTGCTGGGATGGCAGAGATGCCCAGGCACATGCATTGATAGCTTTGTCTGTCAAACGTGCCAGTATTCCTCACATTTGCTCTTGCAAAATAGCTAAGGATGCTTGGGATACACTTACCACATTGTACCAAGCTAGGAATGAGGCTCGTGTTGCTTACCTCCAAAAACAATTGGAGAGTGAGCACATGAATGAAGATGATTCTATGGACAGTTTCCTAACAAAGATCAAAGACTTGAAGGAACAATTGATTTCTGCTGATGAGGTTATACCAGATAGCTCACTTGTGCAGACCGTTCTGAATGGTCTTCCTTATTCATATTAGAGTTTTGCTTTTACTCTTCGGTTTATGATGAAAGGCAATCCAAATGCCTTATCATTTGAGGAGTTAGTCTCTGTTCTATTGCACGAGGATCTGTCCAGGCAGAATAGGTCCATAATGCGAGTTGCAGATCAAGCTTTCCTGGCTAGTCAGAAGGGCAAAGGAAAATGGAGCTCTTTGACTAGTAAGCAGAAATCTGCTAATTCTGCACATTCGAAGAAGGAAGATAAAGATGAGAAGAAATCAGAAAAGCAAAAATTGTTTTGTAAGTACTGTAAAGGGAATGATCATATCATAAAGAACTGTCCAAAACTGGTTTCTAAAGAGGCAAAGAAGAAAGAGGCTGGAATGGTTGTTGCAGAGGCCTCTACACAAAAAACAGAGTCTGCTAATCTTGTGCAGGAAGAAGAATGGGTGTTTACAACTGTCTGCAGTTTTGACCCATCTTCTCATGAGCAGTGCATGTCTGCAATAGACTCAGATGTTTGGTATTTTGATAGTCGGGCGACCAAACATATTACCTCCCAGCGCAGTTTCTTCTCTTCACTCGAGCCTGCCCCTACAGGGCCACTTTTTCAGATGCTTTATTTGTGCCAAGGATCAAGAAGAACCTGTTATCAGTATCTGCATTAGCCAAGATTGTCTTGGTTGTGAAATTTGTTGATGACAGGTGTACAGTTCATGATCTGTCAAATGGCGATGTGATTATTGCTTCTGGCATTTCATGTCGTGGGCTGTGTAAGCTCATAGACTATGAAAGATCTCTTAATGATTTGGAATGTGCAGTAAATGATTCTCAGGCTATGTGAGATGCAAAGCTTTGGCATGCACGCTTTGGTCATCTAAATTTTGCTAGTTTGCTACGCCTGTCGAAATCTGAACCGGTGTCCTCTTTGCGCAAACTTGAGGCACCTGGAAAACATGTTTGTGAAGGCTATATTTTGGGCAAAATGTAGCGTTCATCCTTTCCAAAAGATGGTTCAGTTCGGGCTACTCAGAAATTGCAGCTTGTACATAGTGATGTTTGTGATCCTATGGAGACACCTTCTTTTGGGAATCATCTTTACTTCGTGACTTTCATCGATGATTTTTCCAGGCATGCATGGATATATCCATTGAAGGCAAAGTCTGAAGTGTTCATGTGCTTCAAAGAGTTTTTTGTTTTGGCTAAAAATCTATCAGCATGTAAAATGGGCACCTTTCGTTCTGATCGAGGGGGGGAATATATGTCTTCTGATTTTAATGCATTTCTGGCTCAACGTGGGATAAAACACGAGTGTATAGTGTCGTATACACCTCAACAGAATGGAGTTGCTCAAAAAAAGAACACGTCACTCATGGAGATGGCGAGGTGTATTGTCAAGAGTTAGGCTTTACCACATAGTTTTTGGCTTGAGGCTGTCATGTGTGCAACATATGTACCGAACAGGTGTCCCACTAAAGTGCTTGCAGTCTATCACTCCATATGAGGCTTGGCATGATCGCAAGCCATCTGTTACTCATCTGCATGTTTTCGGTTGTTTGGCATATGCATTAGTGCCTGAACAACATCGCAAAAAATTGGATAATAAAGCAGTAAAGTGTTTTTTTTTTGTTGTGTACAGTTCTGAAAGTAAAGGTTATTTTCTGTATCATCCATAGACCAAATGCATTCTGGTTAGTCGTGATGGTTTTTTTGTGGAAGATGCTATTCAGCCATTGCTTTCATGTACTAAGGAGACATTTATTAGCTGCAAAGACATGTATGATACTTTGCTGCCTCTTTTTATAGGTGGACAGTCTAGTGCTGGTCCCAATGAGGCAACTTCTCAAGCTTTGCAGGTTTCACGTGATGATGTAGATCATTCCATTTCTGATGCAGATTTACATGATGCACTAGTTGATGAGAGAGCTGATATTGAGCAGGCAAAAACTATGCCAAAATGGCTGGTGTAGACTTTGCATGGCAACAAATTAGATGCACCTCTGTCATATCATACTCTTTCAGGCTCTCATAGTGCCTCTTTTGCATCAGATTGCTATGCTATGGCTGCATCTAGTCTCTGTGATGAGAATGAGCTTGTTTCATTTGATGAAGCACAAAATTCAGAAAATTGGATGGCTGTTATGCAATCTAAATATGATGTTATAATGAAGAATGGTACTTGGTCTTTATGTGAATTGCCTCCTGGCAAGAAGGCCATTGGCACTAAGTGGGTATACAAGCTGAAGCATAAACCGGATGGTACAGTTGACAGGTATAAGGCTAGGCTTGTTGCAAAGGGTTATGCACAGGAAAGAGGCATTGATTTTGATGAGACCTTTGTACCTATGCCATATGACTACTGTTCGGAGCATCTGTGCACTTGCAGCTCATCATCGTTGGAATGTACATCAGTTGGACATTAAAACAACATTTCTGAATGGTGACTTGCATGAAGAAGTGTATGTTTTTCAGCCCCATGGCTTTGTGCAGAAAGGGCATGGAAACCAGGTGTGCAGGTTAAAGAAGGCATTATATGGTTTAAAGCAAGCACCACGTGCTTGGTATGAGAAGATACATGCCTATCTGATTGCACATGGTTTTGAGAACATTCCAACTAAAAGCACCTTATATGTTAAGCGTGCTAATGATGTGCTTCTGATCATTGTTGTCTATGTTGATGACGTGCTTCTCACTGGTCCTATTGAGAAGCATAATCAAGCCTGATTTGCATGCCTCGTTTGAGATGTCTGATTTGGGGCATTTGCATCACTATTTGGGCATTCAGTTTATGCAAGTTGATGGTGGAATGGCCTTGTGTCAAACAAAATATATTGACACATTATTACCGTGTTTTGGCCTTGAAGACTGTAATCCTATTGCCACTCCTATGGAGACAGGTTTACGATTGAGTCTTCATGATGCTGGAGATGCATTTGATGCTATTCTCTATTAGCATGCTGTTGGATGCTTGATTTACTTATGCATTACTCGGCCAGATATTCAGTTTGCTGTCTCACAGATGAGCAGGTTTATGCATTGCCCAAGAGTCAAGCATTGGCAGGCAGTTAAGCGCATCTTTCGCTATTTGAGTGGTACTCGACTACTTGGGTTGTTTATCCCAAGGGGGGATCACTACCACCAGATTTGCATGTTTTTTTTTACTCTGATAGGGCTGGTTGCTATGACACTCGTGTGTCCACTAGTGGCTTTTGCTTCATGCTTGGTAGCTGATGTATATCTTGGTTGAGCAAGAAGCAGCCTACTGTGGCCACTTCCAATTGTGAGGCTGAGTATAGGCCAGCTTTCACAGCAACCCAGTACTATTCCTCCTAGAGCTCGCTTAACCGTGGCAATCTCTTGCCACTAAGCTACACTCTTGTGGTGTCTGAAGAAGGGGAAAGACTAAGGTCAACATTACCTTGAACATGTTTTGGTCCCTCAAAGCTTCATTCTTTGCTTTCAAAGCCTATTTTTGAAGCATTTTTGGGGTGTCTTTTGGAGTCGTTATGGAGTAGTTCTGCACATAGTTCTCTTCACATAAGTCCAAGAACATCAAGAAGAGTGCTCTTTGTACTTCTTCGACATTAAGTATCAACCTTTGGGGCTGTGTTTTCAGCCACACTCATAAAACTACAAGTTTCTTGAAAGATTTCAGTTTTGGTGGGAGCAGGCGCTGAAAATTTATGCAAAAACATCAGAGTTGAAAGAAACTTGCAAGTGTTATTGGCTAGCTTTTGGGCTGTGCATTCAGCCTTTTAGTGTCATTTTACTACATATATTGAGCACATACACATTATGTATGTTTTTGTGGATACCGCTTATGTACGTCCATGTGGTCATTGATATAGCGGTTACGTTCTTTGCATAAAGCCTTTTACGTTTGATAAAGAGGGTCGTGGTGAGGTTTTCTTAACTGGGAGACACCCAGATACCGGGGACTTTTCGGTGATGCAGGTGGAAGACTTACCCAGCCTCGCCATAGGAGATGTATGATGGCTGTTCATAGGTGCTCCATAATCCTAGTTGGCTTCTATTGGGTAATTGATTATATGCAGTGGAGTGAGTGATTCAGTATGTAGGCAAACATGTTAGTACTTGCAGTTTGATGATATTTTGACACTGGTCATACACTCATTTTACAGAGGACACTCTAGCAATTTTTTTCCATATTTTTGGTTTTGTCAACTATACAATGGTCGATTTACTCCTTGATACACTTATTCGTTGGTGTTCGGACTCTTCTAGCTCCATTATCATTTCATTCAGTTCTATACCATCATGGCATCAGAGGTCTCAGGCACATCCCATGGATCAGGGTCTAGTGCTAGTGTTTCGAGGAGGAGCTATAACTTGCAAGGCAAAGCCCATTTTGAGATTGGAAAATTTGATGGCACAAACTTTGCTCTATGGAAAAATCAGATTAAAGATGTGCTAATTCAAAGGAGGCAATGTAAGCTAGTAAATGGAATTTCAAAGAAGCTTGCTGACATGGATGAAATGGCCAGGTCTACCATTTGCTTGCACCTGGCAGATAATGTTTCCTAAATAGTATTAGACTGTGAAAGTGCAGAGGAGCTTTGGAAGAAGTTATGCAATACATATGAAAAAGAGACGGCATC
The DNA here is from genome assembly GCA_020310875.1 of Ceratopteris richardii. Classification (NCBI taxonomy): domain Eukaryota; kingdom Viridiplantae; phylum Streptophyta; class Polypodiopsida; order Polypodiales; family Pteridaceae; genus Ceratopteris; species Ceratopteris richardii. Next base: position 99,206,286 of record CM035421.1, on the reverse strand, counting down.
AAATAAAGTCTATCTGATGAAAAAATTATATGACCTTTGTATGAAGGACATGTTGGAGTTAGACGTCTACGGAAGCACGGGAACATCACAAGGAAGAAGAAGAAGCTTGGAGCACAACACACAATACTCAATGTATTACTAGAGAATGTATAAAGATAAGTAGCCCATTAGGGCAATAGGCGTATATACAAGCCGGGGGAAAAAAACCTCCTAAAGAGGGAAAAAGTGCCCCGGCGGTCCTAGTGTGTTCACACACATCACTACCTAAATATATCAACAAATCCCCCCTAGGAGTGATGCGGTGAACAAGGAGCTGGCACTCATGTATAAGGAAGTGCCAAGCTATGTGGAAATCACTCCACAAAAGGAAGTAAGCCCAAAGCTTTGCGAAAAGCTTCAAACTTCTCCCTAGGCAGAGCCTTCGTGAAAAGGTCTGCTATGTTCTCCTGCGTGGGCACATATGCCAAGTTGATCTCCCCATCAGAGAACCTCTCCCTCACATAGTGATAATCCACCTCAATGTGCTTAGTGCAAGCATGGAACACAGGGTTCCTCTCAACTTCCAATGCGCTCTGACTGTCAGTGAAGATGGTGGTGGCAGAAGACTAGCCAACACCCAAATCAGCCACAAGGCGTCTGAGCCACACATACTCAACAGTCGCTGTGAAAGCTTCCCGATACTCAGCCTCACAACTGGAAGTGGCCAGAGTAGGCTTCTTCTTGCTCAACCAAGATATACATGAGATACCAAGCATGAAGCAAAAACCACTGGTGGACACACGAGTGTCATAGCAACCAGCCCAATCTGAGTCACAAAAAGCATGCAAATCTGTGGTAGTGATCCCCTCTTGGGATAAAACAACCCAAGTAGCCGAGTACCACTCAAGTAACGAAAAAATGCGCTTAACCGCCTTCCAATGTGTGACTCCTGGGCAATGAATAAACCTGCTCATCTGTGAGACAACAAACTGAATATCTGACCGAGTAATGCATAAGTAAATCAAGCATCCAATAGCCTGTTGATAGAGAACAACATCAAATGCATCTCCAGCATCATGAAGACTCAATTGTAAACCTATCTCCATAGGAGTGGCAATAGGCTTACAGTCTTCAAGGCCAAAATGTTGCAATAATGTGTCAATATATTTTGTTTGACACAAAGCCATTCCACCATCAACTTGCATAAACTGAATGCCCAAATAGTGATGCAAATGCCCCAAATCAGACATCTCAAATGAGGCATGCAAATGTTAAAAGTGCGTTTCCGTCACAGGCACTTTTAAGTTCTTTCGGGTTCTTGGGAGTGGTAGGGGTCTGATAAATCAGAGGCCTTGTAACTTAATTTTCCCAATTAACTTATCCAATTAGCAATACGTTAATGTTCAATATCGAATCCTTTATACAGCTTACTGTCAAAATTCTAGTTAAACTTTTCACAGTACGCACCACAAGAGTTATTCAACACCGTTGCACAGACTTATTATCGGCCACTTAACAGTACTGAGTTAATCACAAATCAATGCAACTAAACAAAGTAAGAGTTAACAGTACTCAGGATTTCACGAATCATACACCACAGTGTCTCCAATGACTGCAATCGCCCAAACAGACAGTCTGGCAATTCCGCTCGTCGCTACCGGAGAGTCACTGCCATATCTTTTCATTAATGGGTAAAAAGATACAACACTTCGCTACGACCTTTCAGTTCCTGCGGGGCAGAAAAAATATGAAATTACAATATGCCAATCTGACGACCTTACACTGGCACGCACGGTGGACTTGAACGCGCAACGAAAACAAAATTTAGGGCTCATCTATTATGCCCTGTATATACATGGTGCGAGCTAACTTGAAAGTTCTGGTAATTTTCTGTTTCAAAGAATCTAGCATTAACTTTAAAGTTTCCGGCTCTACTAACTGAGCGTCAGTGCGAACAAAACTTGTTGCAATCACTTGAGTCATCAAAATTTCTGTCTGCGTTTGCAAAAATGCCTCCTGCAAGTAAAAATCATTTGCAAGAGCTGCGTCACAGCTCAATCTCATATCTTCAACCTATTTATCTATTCTGGATAAACGCTCTGCTTGATAACCGAGCTGCTTTTCTCTTCTCTCCAGTTCTTTAGATTGGAACTGCATGGTTTTGTAGTAGGCTTCTCTTTCATTCTGCACTCCTTCCAATTCTTTCTTCAAAAGGAGATATCTGCCAAGCTCTTCCTGTAACTCTTGATCACGCTTGAACAGAGTTTCCGTAGTTTTATGTAGCTCTGCTTCAGCTTTAAGTACATTGGTGGCCAGAGAGTGAGAGGCTTCTTCTAATATGCTATATGCTTCCCGCGTGCTATGCAGTTCATTGCCTCGGGCAGTCATTGCATCTGTTTTATCAATGATTTCTTGCTTCAACGTGCTGACTTCTGTATCCTTTTGACACAACAAAGCATCTCTCTGTGCTAGCGGATCTTGAAGCTGTTGAATCTGTAAGTGTAGGCCATGATTTTCTGCCTTAACTGCATCGACTTCTTCCTGTAGTGGAGTAATATCTGCTTCTAAGATATCGACTTTATGCTGCAATTCTTGACGAATATTATCAGTGACCATTCTGAGTTGCATCGATAACTGCTGTGAGAATTGGATTAGCATACAACCCATGGACTATAATTCAGTAAACATGGGAACCGGAAGAGGAGGAGGAAGTGGCTGGGATGAAAAGGCTGATAAGAGGTGAGGGGAGGATGGTGGGGAATAATTAGGCGAAGAGGATGAGGAATCCAGTGCTTCAGGGACAATAGGTTGAATTGGGATAATTGGTGCATCAGAATGCATGATAGGTACCAGCACAATTCCGGTTCTCTGTTGCGTTGTGGTTTCAGTTATGTTAATTATCGTATCCACCAAAGCGATTACTTCATTAACAATGTTGGCAACAATGGCTTGCACATCTTTGTGGGTCTGCTGCTGAGAATTCTCTCGAGAAGAGCTTTCTTTGGAATCAGCAGTAGACGTGCCTTGTTCCTGTTGCCCGATGGGAGAAGAGTGAGCGAAAGAATCAAGGTGGATCAAAGTTGCGGTGTCATGGAAGATCTCTTCTTCATTGGCTGCGGTGGAACCTTGTACTTGACTTTCAAACGGGCTTATGCGACTATGTTTCCGGCAAAGGAGTTGGAAAAGATCTTCATCCTCTTCGTCATCATCTTCGAGCACTTGAACAAAGTCTTCATGGAACAAGATAGAAGCATTGGGAGGCGGTTGTGTGGCTTGGAGTACCGGAAAAAGGCAGGTAAGGATATGGGGAAGGCAAGAACGCGGAATATCACCCTTATCAACGTGTTTGATGACCGTAACACATTCACGGTGAATGCGTCAGAAATAAAAAGAGGCGAAATTGGAAGGCTCCCGAGAAGCCATATCAATCATCAAATAAAAGGGATGCGAAATCTCGTACGTACGTTTCTGTAAATTAAGGATAGCAACTAAGAATTGTAATGCAGTGCGTTCAGGGTCAGGGCAACATAGAATGGCGTACTCATTAGATGAGTGCCTTGGGAATAATTCGACGATGGTGGCAATAGGAAAGAGAGGACCATTCTCCAATCCTGCCATGGGAAGACGAAATGCTTCAGCGAATGACGCTAACGTGATTACTACACGAGACGGTAAACATGTAATTGGCCAACATTGCTCTGTGGCAGATGTGGCGGCTATGGCAGATATGATCTGTGCATAAAAGGGTTGACACTCCACTGAATGCCAAGGCAATTCAGCGAAGTTCAACAGGCCGCGGATACGCAAGAACTCACTCACGTCCTGAGGGAGTCCATCACGGAAGGTAGCAAAATTGGCTAATGCTTCCATGATGCGCACACGAAGTCACAAGAACACGAATACTCAGCAAACAAAAAAAACACAGCGCACAGAACACACAGACACAATAGCGATTAACAGTGAAAGGAACAAGATTAAGTAGATACACAACAACGTGAGGCGATCGAAAACCCTAATAATCGCGCGGTGTTGAGATGATAACCTTCATAATTACGGCATGCATGCATGTGCAGAAGAAATAACACAGGGCGGCAATGAATCATAATTAGATATCAAAACCAGGAGTTTCATGGTATATATCAACCAAAACGCGGAATAAAAAGAAAGTAACACGCGGAAAAATGAAGAATACGTCAGCGGTGATCAGGCGCTTGGTGATATGGGTGCAACTTTGAACAATTGATTACTTTATAAAGAGGAATTCAGGTCAAGGTAGTCAACCGAAAAGTAGCTGGTCCTGCTTGCTCACTAATCCGGTAAGGACCAAACCACCGTAATTTAAACTTCCCAGCAGAACGATTTGCTTTAGCATTATAAAATAGCACAAGTTGGCCCACCGTAAACACAGGAGTCTTGAGGAAACGATCATGTGTGCGGGCTTGCCGCAACTTAACTTCTTGAAGAGTTAAGAAGCTTTCCCAACGATGATCATCCAAGTCTCTGAGTGCTTCCAACCAAAATGGCAAACAATCTTCGGGCAATAATTTCTGAGTTAGGGCCACGCGTAAGCTTGGCAACAATCTCCATCGACGCGATTGCTTCCAACCAAAAAGCAAGCTTGAAAGGGGTCATTCCGGTTGCAACTTTGTATGTAGTCCGGTATGCCCATAACACTGTGGGTAGTAACTGATCCCAACGCTCTGGTGATTCTATGACCAATTTGCGAAGCATACTCAACAGCATCTTGTTGGTACTTTCAGCTAAACCATTAGCACGGGGATAATATGGGGAACTGAATTTATGCAGAATTTGAAAAGTATGCATTAGTACGCGCATTAAACTGTTAGCAAAGTGTGTTCCTTGATCTGTCACAAGTTCCAGAGGTAATCCATAACGCGAGAATACGTCCTTCATCAGGCATTCTGCCATCGAAACAGCTGTGGCGGACCGTAAGGCCCAAGCTTCTGCCCACCTGGTAGCGTAATCTGTACAGGTCAGGATGTAGTGAGTGTTGCTAATGATCGCTGGTGGTGTTATTGGCCCAATAAAATCAAGACCCCACTTCTGAAAGGGTTCCAAAGGTAATACAGGTTGCAGAGGAAAGAAGTGGCGCTGTAATGGCCATCCAGACCGTTGACAAGTGTCACACTATTGCACAAACTTAGTCACGTCTTTATACATGGTAGGCCACCAAAGCCCACTTTGCAGAAATTTTCTGGTGAGTAAGATCGGCTGCAAAATGTCCACCGGAGGGTATTGAATGTGCCATAGCAATAACCGAGTCTACTTCATGTGGTGGAATACAATGAAGTAAGACACCAGTATGATCCATGTAGTATAGCTGACCGACAATCAACCGGAATCTGCGACTATAAACTGCAATTTTTCGCCGTAGAGCAGAAGGAGTATAAGGAGGAGGACATCCATTAGTTAAAAAAGTTAACAACGTATCATAGTAGGTAGGCGGCACAAGATGCTCAGTAGATTCATCACGAGCTGGTTCAGCAGTGTAAATTGCTGGTGTGGTATCATCAACGTCCACCGGAGCTTCACCGGAATCCAACCGAGAGAGAAAATCTGCTAAGGCATGTGTTGTACGGGGTCGATGAATCTCTTCATAGTCGAACTCCTGTAGCAATAAAACCCAACGAGCCAAGCGACCACCTAAATGTTGCTGCCAGACCAGATATACAAGTGCGGCATGATCCACGTGAAAGGTGAATTTCGACCGAGCAAATAATGCCGGAATTTCTTCACAGAGTACACCGACCCGAGACATTCTCTTTCGGTCACTGAATAGTTTCTTTCAGCAGGAGCTAGACGGCGACTTGCATAATAGACAGGCCAAAACCACTTGTCAGTTTGCTGCATTAAAACGCTTCCAATAGCTATGTGTGATGCATCGACAAAGACATGGAACGAACATTCCCAATCCGGAGGTTGCAAAATTGGAGCCTACGTTAATAAACCTTTTAAACGATCAAATGTTGTCTGGCATTCTGGGGTCCATTTGTACTATCGTGGAGTACTATTCATTAGCCGATTAAGTGGGGTTGCTAAATGAGCTAACCACCGTAAATGTCTTCCATGCCACCAGATTTGACCCAGGAAGCGCATAACTTCTTTCGGCGTTGTAGGGACGGGTGCTTCCAACATAGCTGCGACTTTGTCTGGATCGACTTGGATACCTTGTGCAGATATAATGTGTCCAAGGAGTTTATCACAAGACACCGCAAAAACAGATTTTGTTGGGTTTAGGCAGAGTTGGTATTCATGGCATTTCTCAAAGCAGCACCGTAAATGATACAGGTGCGCCGTAATCTTGCCGAATAAGGAGAAGTCATCTAAATAGAATTGCATAAAAGTAGTCAAGTAGGGTGAGAAGATTTCTTTCATACAACGTTGAAATGTGCTGGGAGCATTCCTTAACCCAAACCACATGACCGTACAAGCAAAAACACACCAGATCGTAATAAAAGCTGTTTTCGATATATCTTGTTTGGCCATTCGAACCTGGTTATAACCACTGTAGCCGTCCAGAAAAGAGTACATCTCGTGCCCGACCACTTTGTCTAGCATTGTGTCGAGAAAGGGGAGAGGAAATGGATCAGGTACCGTGGCCGCATTCAATTTCCAGTAATCCACACAGATTCGTAGCTGTTTATTTTTCTTCGGAACAATCACGATCGGAGATATCCATTCAGCGTGCTCGATGGGTACAATGAATCCCATCTTCAACAACGGATCGAGTTCTCCTTTGACCTGTGTTGCATAATTGGGGCTCATTCGGTAACTGGATTGTTTGATTGGCTTTGCCTCAGGTTTGAGCACGACCCGATGTTGATAGATCCGGGATCAAGACCTTTCATATCGCGATAGTCCCAAGCAAAAACATCAGAAAACTCACGCAGGAGTCGGATCAAGTCATCTTGAAATGCCTTGGATAGTCCTACCTTAATCTTGACAGGTCGCGAGTTAACTTCATCACCCAAATTATAGGTTACTAACTGGTCTTCCGCGACATAAAATTGACGAGGTTTCCCCAAGCCGTCAGCTGTTTGTAAAAGTTGATGTAGAGTGGCTCCATCCATAGCAACACTATCATCTGCATCTGCATCTCCGGTCACAGAAACAACTGTACAGGCTGCCGGACTCTAGTTGTCTGCTACAACTTGAAGATCTATAGTACCTAAGGAAATAAAATCTTTATTGTTCTTCAGAAACGCCTCTTCTTCATCGCCAAATAAGCCATCCAACATGTGGACTGGCTCCGCTACATATGGTCTGGCATGAAGCTCGCACGGCTGGATGGCATCCAGTTTAACAACATATTTACAGTGATTATCTTTGAAAGTCAATTCCTGTGCTGACCAATCCTGTATAACTTTGGTCTGTTTCAACTAGGGTCGACCGAAAAGAAGATTATATTCGAGGCTGGATTCTGGTAGTTCTAAGACCACAAAAGTCATTTTGAACGTGGTACCCTACAAAGTAATCGGGATATTCCGTACTAGTCCCATCGGATGGACTCGGGATTGGTCTGCCATTCTGAAAAAGAACTGGACATGCTCGATTTGGGTCCACCCCAATTTCTTGCAGAGAGCTACAGTTGCTATATTCACACCCGAACCACCATCAATTAGCACTTGAGTGATCTTGTGATTTTTATGCCATACCGTGATTAAGGGGACTGAATGATCCACCGTAGAATCAGCTTCTGGTTGTATTGTTGCTGTCACCCGAGTACTAGGAGTTCCAAGACTGACCTCTTGCTGGAATTGCTACCTAACTCCGGGCACCAAGGCGAGTAGCTGCCCCAAAGGGAGTGTAATTGAAGCCTTCGAGAGAATATCCCATACCTGGTCTGTTGGAATTGCACTCTTCACTGATTCTGATGATGATTCTCCTGTTACCGGGGTAGAGTCTTGTTCATGTGCTCTCACCTTTGGCAGGGGAGCCTGTGTCACCAGAATTGGATCAGGGAATACAGTTGGTTCTTCAATGGCCCACTGACAAGCCTTGATATGCATTCGCTGCTTCTCACGGATACCCTGTTCGAACACCTCAGTTGCTGGTTGCAACTGCTTACCTGATCGTATCTGGACCACTGCTACTTGTGATTCCACGGGTGAGATATAGACCATGTTGGTCATCGGATTTTGACGTTCCTTCTTCCTTTTGTCGTATTCGGCGGCATCCTTGCAAAATCTCCGGATGTGGCCAATCTCCCTGCAAAAGTGACATCGAGGTGGTGGCAGAGAAGTACCCTCTGCTGATGTACTAGCCTGCCATCGATTTGCATTGAAGTTGGTATTCCGCTGTCCTCTATAATTTCTGTATCGTTGCGACTGATTGTTTCGCATCTGTGGTGGCACGTAGTGGGTTGCTGGCTGACCTGGTTCTTATATGATGGCGTTTATAGCTGCTCGTCCCTGCACTTTGGCATTATACACACAATTTTTGGTTGAGTGTCCGGTGGTATTGTAGATGGCACAATATACTTGATTAAGGGTGCAGGTAGCACTGGTGTGCCCTGGATTTTTGCACTTGGTGCAATACATCTGTTTAGCCGGATCATCTATAACGTTCTTGCTGGCTTTTAGCCACTCCAAGTCTTCAGTGAATCCTCCAACCTTATGCTCTAGTTGCATGGCCATCGCGATAACAGCATCCAGCCACACAGCGGATGATCATGATTTGTCTTAGCTGTGGGGTCAAACCATTAATGAACCATTGGGTTATAACATCATCCAGTAAATTAGCATGTGCCGGAGGTAATTGTCTTAAATGAGTTCTAAATAATGTGGCATATTCCTGAACAGTCTGGTGCGGGTTCTATCTATTATTTTGCAAATAATCGAAGATTTCGACGGGATTCTTCTTCAACCGGAACCTCTGTAAAAACGCATCCCTTACCGCCTCATAGGTAACGAAATGGTTGATATCATACTCTCTTAACCACCTCGCTGCTTCATTGACTAATGTTGGCCTTGTACGTCGGATCGATTGGATGGTTCAGTACGGCATAACTTATCTCAAATGTACGTACATGTGCATCAGGGTCGTCACCTGGAAATCCACCGAACTTTGTGTACGTCACCCCTTTTGGAACAGGTCGAAGTGGGAGTGGCTTTTGCTGTTGCGGCTGTTGCTGCTTCTACTGCTGTTGTTGTCCACTCATGGTGCTATTAGTGGTACCGTTGCTGTCTCCTGAGTTCGGAGGAGGTGTTTCTGGTCCTTTGGAATTTGTATGGTCAGACTGCTCACCTTCCGACTTGAAAATAGCGTTCAATCTCTTACGGATCTCCAAATCAAAGAGACTATCCTCACCCGTAATATCCCAGGTAGGCAAATTTGCCCCGAACAATGGTGTTCGAAATGAAGATTCCCCAGGGAGTATCACACGGTCACCGAAAAACTGTGAATTCCTTACAATTGGGACCGAACTGTCACCGGAATTTGTCGAACTTTCCCCAAAACAGGGTATTCTTTCACCGACAATGATCTCTCTGGGTAACAGCACTTTATCCTTGGAAAAGTTCGAATCCTGACTAGACGGTGTCAGGTCAACTGTGCATTACGTCCCTGTACACTTCGAAGTTACTGTACCTTCTGCAGACTGCACCGAAATTACACCAGAATCTACCAGAAATTCCTCATGTGTCACTAGAATCCTACCGGAATCACTGCTAACGAGCTCCGCTCCTTCGACAACTCGGCTTAACTGGTCTATACTTTTGCCGCTTCGGGGTGTCCCTAACAAATTTGGTACCGCCCAAGGATGTTGGTCTCTCCTGTACTTCGGATACGACTCACCAGATCGAGTAACCGGCATATATCACCTCTGCACCACTTGCGTACTACTCCACCTTACTGATTATTCACAGTCTGTGCCACCTTCCCACAGACAATGCCAGTGTTAAAAGTGTGTTTCCGTCACAGGCACTTTTAAGTTCTTTCGGGTTCTTGGGAGTGGTAGGGGTCTGATAAATCAGAGGCCCTGTAACTTAATTTTCCCAATTAACTTATCCAATCAGCAGTACGTTATTGTTCAATATCGAATCCTTTATACAGCTTACTGTCAAAATTCTGGTTAAACTTTTCACAGTACGCAACGCAGGAGTTATTCAACATCGTTGCACAGACTTATTATCGGCCACTTAACAGTACTGATTTAATCACAAATCAATGCAATTAAACAAAGTAAGAGTTAACAGTACTCAAGATTTCATGAATCATACAGCGTCTCCAATGACCGCAATCGCCCAGACAAACAGTCTGGCGATTCCGCTCGTCGCTACCGGAGAGTCAGTGCCATGTCTTTTCATTAATGGGTAAAAACATACAACACTTCCCTACGACCTTTCGGTTCATGCGGGATAGAAAAAATATGAAATTACAATATGCCAATCCGGCGACCTTACACAAATCGGCCTTGAAATCAGCAATATGCTTCTCAATAGGACCAGTGAGAAGCATGTCGTCAACATAGACAACAATGATCAGAAGTGAGAAGTTGCCTCATTAGGACCAGCACTAGACTGTCCACCTGTAAAAAGAGGCATCAAAGTATCATACATGTCTTTGGAGCTAACAGATATCTCCTTAGTACATGAAAGCAATGGCTGAAAAGCATCTTCCACAAAGTCAACATCACGGCTAACCAGAATGTGTTTAGTCTGTGGATGATACAGATGATAGCCTTTACTTTCAGAACTGTACCCAACAAAAATACATTTTACTGCCTTATTATCCAATTTTCTGCGATGTTGTTCAGGCACTAGTGCATATGCCAAACAATAAAAAACACGAAGATGAGCAACATATGGCTTGCGGTCATGCCAAGCCTCATATGGAGTGATAGATTGTAGCGCTTTAGTGGGACACCTGTTTAGTACATATGTTGCACACATGATAGCCTCAAGCCACAAACTATGTGGTAAAGCCTGACTTTTGACCATGCACCTCGCCATCTCCATGAGTGACCTGTTCTTTCGTTCAGCAACTCCATTCTGTTGAGGTGTATAAGGCACTGTACACTGGTGTTTTATCCCACATTCAGCCAGAAATGCATTAAAATCAGAAGACATATATCCCCCCCTCGATCAGAACGGAGGGTGCCCATTTTACATGCTGACAGATTTTCAGCCAAAACCAAAAACTGTTTAAAGCACATGAACACTTCGGACTTTGCTTTGAGTGGATATACCCATGCATGCTTGGAAAAATCATCAATGAAAGTCACGAAGTAAAGGTAATTTCCAAAAGAGGGTGTCTGCATGGGACCACATACATCACTATGTACAAGCTTCAATTTTTGTGTAGCACGAACTGAACCATCTTTTGGAAAGGAGGAATGCTGCATTTTGCCCAAGATACAGCCTTCACAAACATGTTTTCCAGGTGCCTCAACATTTGGGCAACGAGGACACCATTTCAGATTTCTACAGGCATAGCAAACTAGCAAAATTCAGGTGACCAAAGCGTGCATGCCAAAGCTTTGCATCTGACATAGCCTGAGAATCATTTACTGCACATGCCAAATCATTCACAGATCTTTCATAATCTATGAGCTTACACAACCCATGACATAAGATGCCAGAAGCAATAATCACATCGCCATTTGACAGATCATGAACTGTACATCTGTCATCAACAAATTTCACAACCAAGCCAATCTTGGCTAATGCGGAAACTGATAATAGATTCTTCTTGATCCCTCGCACAAATAAAGCATCTGAAAAAGTGAAAGAACTACGATCAGCAGTAGTCAAAATGATCTTACCAAATCCCATAACAGGATAAGAGGAGTTGTTGGCGCATGTAACAGTATTCCCTGTAGGGGCAGGCTCGAGTGAAGAGAATAAACTGCGCTGGGAGGTAATATGTTTGGTCGCCCCACTGTCAGAGTACCAAACATCTGAGTCTACTGCAGACATGCACTGCTCTTTTCTGCAACAACCATTCCAACCTCTTTCTTCTTTGCCTCTTTTGCCACCAGTTTTGGACAGTTCTTTATGATTTGATCATTCCCTTTACAGTACTTACAAAACAATTTCTGCTTTTCTGATTTTTTTTCTCATCTTTGTCTTGGTTCTTCGAATGTGCAGCATTTGCAGATTTATGCTTACTAGTAGAAGAACTCCATTTTCCTTTGCCCTTTTGACTAGCCAAGAAAGCTTGATTTTCAACACGCATAATGGACCTGTTCTGCCTGGAGTGATCTTCCTTCAACAAAACAGAGACCAACTCCTCAAATGACAAGGCATTTGGATTGCCTTTCATCATCAACCGAAGAGTAGAAGCAAAACTCTAATATGAATCAGGAAGACCATTCAGAATGGTCTGCACAAGTGATCTATCTGGTATAACCTCATCAACAGAAATCAAATGTTCCTTCAAATCTTTGACCTTTGTTAGGAAACTATCCATAGAATCACCTGCATTCATGTGCTCACTCTCCAACTATTTTCGGAGGTAAGCAACACGAGCCTCATTCCAAGATTGGTACAATGTGGTAAGTGTATCCCAAACATCCTTAGTTGTTCTGCAAGAGCGAATATGAGGAAGAATGGCATGTTTGAGAGACAAAGCTATCAATGCATGTGCCTGGGCATCTCTGCCATCCCAACGAATCTGCTCTGTAGTAGGTACAACAGAAACATCAGCAGGAACATGAATCTACACAATATCATCTTTGACACCATCTTCATCAGATCCAACACCTGTATTCGCCGTACCTGTTGTTACAGGTGTAACAGGACGTCTTTCAACACCCTGCACAATGTTCCACAATCCTTTTGCAACCAATACATGTCGCATCATATAAGCCCATAATGGGTAGTTGGTACCATCCAACTTATCCTCAACAGCCAACATACGGAATACATCACTACTTTCAGCCATGGCCGATGACTAAAATACCTTGATGCAAAAAATTCACTGTATCTCAAAAAGTTGAACAGAATTGCCCAGACCAGTTCCGCTAAACCTGTAGTAGACTTCGAGACGCTTATATTGGCGAACAGAAACTCGTATATACCTTTGGCACAAAAAGATGAAATAGCCTACATAAGCACTGCGATAATGTGTTCGGAGGCCGAAACGAGCTCAGATCGCGATTTCGGCACCACAAAGCGAAGCGGTTTTGATCTCAAAAACACCCTGAGTATGCTCACCAAAATTCGTATGATTCTGAGACTGCAAACGGAGGAGTGTCGACGGCACCCTAGATGAAGCGACGACCTGCTCTGATAGCAATTGTTGGAGTTAAATGCCTCCGGAAGCACGCGAATAGCACAAGGAAGAAGAAGAAGCTTGGAGCACAACACACAATACTGAATGTATTACTAGAGAATGTACAAAGATAAGTAGCCCATTAGGGCAATAGGCGTATATACAAGCCGGGGGAAAAAACCTCCTAAAGAGGAAAAAAGTGCCCCGGCGGTCCTAGTGTGTTCACACACATCACTACCTAAATATATCAACAGGACACAGATAGCGTTGCTGCTCATCTAAATGAGTTTGGTGCTATATTCTCTCAGTTACAGGATCATAAAATGGATATGGATAATGAAATGAAAGCAGTATTGTTGTTATGAACCCTTCCTTCATCATGGGATACATTTTGCACAACTATTAGCAATAGTGCACCTGGTGGTAAACTCATCTATGATGACATATGTGGAGCACTCTCGAGTGAGGAAATTCGTAGAAAATCTATGGTTGGCACTCAGAGTGGAGATGCATATAATGTTCGTGATTCTTACCAAGGAAAGAATCAACAACGTGGCAGGAGCAAGAACAAGGAAAAGAATGGTCAACGGAATAAGAGTAGAAGTAAATCAAGGAAAGAGGGATATCGAATGCCATTATTGTCATAAGAAAGGACACATGAAGAAAGACTGTTATGCATTAAAGAATGCTAAGGGTAAAGGACAAAATGTTGATGGGCATGTTAAATAGTTACCTGCACCATCTACTTCGACTATGAAGATTGAAGAAATTAATGCTATTTCTGATGATGGTGATGTGTTGACACTTGATAGTACTATGCCACCAAAGGCTCTTATGGCTGATTCTCTTTCCCACACCTGGCTGCTAGATTTTGGTGCTTCTTTCCATGTGACACCACATAGAGAATGGTTCTCTAATTATGCAGCAAAGTCTCTTGGTATTGTGAGACTTGGTCATTCTTACTAGTGTGATGTTGTGGGGATTGGAGATGTGATTGTGCAGTTCATTGATGGTTCAAAATTTACTATGCGTAATGTATGCCATGTACCTCAGTTATCACATAGTTTGATGTCAGTTGGTCAACTTGATGACCTTGGTTACAAGGTGGTCTTCTATGCTTAGTCCTTTCGCATATCAAAGGGCAATATGGTTATTGCAAAAGACAGCAAAGTTGGACTTTATCCTTTATTCGTATCAGAGAAAGGACACTTGTTAGCTGTTACTGAACAGCCTATGGCTTGTATTTGGCATGGTCGTTTGGGCCATATATCTTGTAGTGGAATGGAAAATCTTTCTCGTTCTGGCTACTTACCTGTGTTATCTTTTTCCGTACATCATACCATTCCTCATCTATGCATTCATTCATCATCAATACCTCTTCGTTCACACAAACATCTAATGTGGCTAATATTTCCATCCATCCATGTGGCTCGAATGCTTCATCTATAAATATTTGCAACAGGTATGCTAGGTCTTCTATGGGTCTGTAGCTTTCATGTCCTACTGGCCATGCTTGTAATCTTTCTTCTTCTCATTTTGCTTCTTTACACATCCATAGCTAGGCATCTTCATTCATCCAAGACCATTCACTTGATCCCGGATTATGAATGGACACATCATATTCTTCTTTATGGTTAGGGTTCCATTGGGTGGTACATCTCTATATGCAAAAGCATGCACGTTTATTTTTGTTGTGGCACCTTGATGTTGGAGGTATAATGCATCTCTTCCCCAATCTTGTGCTACCCTCAACTGTCTCATAAAAGGTTGTCCCAAGTTCATCTCATAATTACTTGCTTTTCCAAACTGATAGATAGCTAGCATGTGTTCAAAATCCACTCCACAAGTAGTCAGGATGACCTTTTGCATGATTCCTAGAGGTCTTTCAACATGACCACCTACCAACTGTAATTTGATTCCAGTAGGTTGTAGGGTTGTTTTCCCCATTTTTCCCATATTTCCTTGGTGGCTATCCCTACTATCACTCCTGTGTCTAGAATAGCTTTGGTCATGTATCCTCAGAACATGATCGGGAGCCATGTGTTTCCTTCATCTCCTTTGCTAAATTCTCCCACTTTGTCAATTGAAATTTTTAATGTGGGGGTCATCTCCACTTTATCTTTTCTTGTAGATGGGTTTGTGGACTTCAGTTCTTTTTAACTTGGATAATGTGTTTGAGGTTTCATCTTGTAAATTTTTTTCTCTTCCCCTGATTGTGGGTGCATGGAAAAATTTAGATCTCTGTTCATATTCTCGTGTGTAGCTGGGAAGCATTGTCATGCTCATTCCCTCCTCTCTATCATGGTCTAGGTTGGATAATTCTTCATAGATCACCTCTAGTTCCAAGGTTGATTGATTCCTTGATACATCCAGCTCTTCCATGGGAGGTATTTCATTTTTGTTCTTCTTCCATCGGTCTTCATAAACTCTAGACCAAAGGTCATGTGGCTAGTTAGCTTATACTTCGAGAATTAAAGATTTTCATTCTTCTTTTTCATTAATGTGATCTTTTAGCTCCTCAGATTTCTTATCCATCTTTGTTCATGGACTAAAAGATTCTTTTCATCCCTAAAATTTTGGTTCAGATATTTTGGCCCCAGGGAGGGTTGGTACAGATTTCTCTAGCGTGGTCTGGGCAATTTTGATTAATTTCTTACATATTTTGAGTCTTTCTTTTTCTGGGTCTCCTCTTGGGTAGATTCTTTCATGTTGTTGTAGACTAGGTCATGTCTCTATTTTAGACTGATAGGCTTTTAACCACATGTTCAGATCTTCGGGCATAGGGTCCGCTAGAATTGACCCTACCTGTTCCTCAACGTTTTTCCTCATCACCATATTGGCTCTCTTTTTTGCCGAATGGCTTTCTCTGAGATCTGTTTCTTTTAGTGTCTGTTCTTTCTCTTCCCCTCTTTTTTTAATCCATTTGATTTTAATCTTCTCTCACCTTGCCTTCCGTCTTCGAGTCTTCTTAGATTTTGAGTTATCTTCAAGTTCATCAAAGTCTTCTACAATTAGGTTTCTAGATTTTGGCTCTTCCTCAATCTTGGGGTTACTTGTTACCTCTCTCTCTCTCTAAAAGATCCTTAGTATTCGCTTAGATAATAGTTTTTGGATGCACAATGTATTCTTTGTCACTTCCAGAGGACTCAATTACTTCAATTACATTAAAATGTGCAGTGATTGAGACCTTGTTAGGGTTCTTAGGGCAATCTCTGAATAGACGTTCCTTGCCACAATCATTACAATATCGTTCCTAGACACGTGGGGGTGGTGGGTTGTAAGGCAAAGTACACTCCCTAATGAAATGATCTCCACCACATCTATAAGACGGTCCTCCTCTTGGTGGGGAGGGGGGTCTTGCTGTGGTTCTATTTGGAACTAGTGCCCTAGGGACCATGTAAATAAGATTAGCATATTCAGGTCCATATGACCTCTCATAGTTCTCATATCCATAATAAGGTTGCTCATAGGCCTGGTCATACTCCACAAGACTAGTGTCATAGGGGTAGTAGTCTCCTTGGGTCGGATCAAATCCTTAACCAAGGTTTTTTGTGTTTGTCAATGGAGTTGGTGGCACAATGGCTCTCTCTAGATTTTCTTCCTGTTGAGCATACCTCACTAGCACTACATTTTGAGGGTGTGGGGGTTGTTTCCCTAACACAAGTTGTGGTTGACTATATCCTGTGTATTCGTATGGTCTCGGTGCCATAGGTGGTCCTTGGTATGGGCTATATCTAGGAACCTCTCTACCTTGATCTTTGGGTGGGTAACCATTCGGTCGATACTGTGGTGGTGCAGAGGATCTAGGTTGTCTATTGAAGGGGCAATTTTTTGCGCTATGATTGGTGTATTTCTATTCAATGTGACAATACAAATTGGGTACTTGGGCTTGTTGGTGATTGTATTAATAGGGTTGTGGGGGTACCATTCCTCCTCTTACATAAGTATGAGATGGATGGTTCCCCCCATAATGCATGCACCCTCTTAGCATGGGTACCCTTAATGGAGGATTCTGGAAGTTTTTTTGTCCTTGATTACCTAGCTTCTTAGCTACCGAATCCATCAAACAAAATTGGCCCATTCTCATCACAAAGACTTGAGGCAGCCATAGCATAGCAATCTAATGCAAAAGCAGCACAATGAGAGCCCAAACGAGTATGATATGATAGAGATGCATCTAATTTTTTCTATCTCACAAAGTCTGCACTAGCCATTTAGGCATAATTTTTGCCTCCTCTATATCAGTTCTCTCATCAATAGGTGCATCATGAAAAACTGCATCATTTAAGATTCATAAAAAAATGGAATGATCTACATCACCATGTGAAACATGTAAAGGCTAAGAAGTTGCCTCATTAGGATGAGCACTAGACTTTCCACCTGTAAAAAGAGGTAGCAAAGTGTCATACATGTCTTTGGAGCTAATTGATCTCTCCTTAGTACATGAAAGTAATGGCTGAATTGCATCTTCCACAAAAACAACATCATGGCTAACCAAAATGCAGTTAGTCTGTGGATGATATAGACAATAGCCTTTTCTTTCATAACTATACCCAACAAAAATACATTCCATGTTGAAGAATCACTCACAAATTTGACATACAGACAGATATAAAGACGAAGAAAGACAAAGAGAAGCAGAAACAAAGTCATTCAGAAAATCAAGCCTTAGTGAAGGGACAAATTCACGCCTGTAATATACAGAGTAGAAACTTCCAGAATTATGAGTTCTGAATCTCGGATCAAAAAATTGTATATAAGAGAGCTGAGAGATAGAAGAATGGGAATGGAGATGAGAAGAGAATAGGTGAGAAGAGCACATATAGAGAAAGAAGAAGACGCCAGAGATTGCATATGTAGAGATGAATAATAGAACCTGAATTGTCGGGTATTCATCTGAGAGAGATGGTAAGGAATAACTACTCAGAGTAGGAGAGTTTTCCATAGCTATGAGCAAAGTGAGGCCAAGCTATTTTGTACACATCTTCTCTAATAGAAAACACATGTTCATGTGGAAGATTGAGTGCATTCTTCGTATGTGAAGAAATCTGAGTGATTTCATGTTACTGTGAAAGTTAGTTAACAGTTACAATTTTTCTCAGTAAACATTTTTCGGTACTTCTGAGAGTTAGATCTCGTAACACAGTGTAAATTTTTTCATGAGTGATAGCTCACCTTGAAGCTAGGAGTCTCAACTATAAGTTGATCAAAAGAGTTTTGTGAAACGGGACAAGTACACAATACAAAGTCTGACGGTAAAAAGGTATTCTGAACTGGTGAAGTTTTTCCTTAAACTTCAGAAAGAGTTCATTTACTGAAGGAAGCTCAGGTATTACTTTCTTACTTCAGTTACAAACATTTGAAGTAATTACAAACAGAATTGCAGTTGATTCCGGTAAGATTTCGATAAGATTATGGTGACAGTCCGATGGAATTCCGGTGAAGTTCTAGTGAACTTACAGTAAGTTCAAAACATGTTTTTGGCACAGTTAAGTAACAAAAAGATTATCTAACTGTAAGCAAACGCAGTAGTGTAAAGTCTGAAGTAAATAAGTTCAGAATTGAAGCTTGAAGGAAACATGAAGCTTTCTGTAAAGTGAATTTTCAGTTTTCACTAAATACAGTTATAAAGTTTTCAGTTTCAGAAGGTTGCTAAGCTACTGATGATTATAGAGGTGTTCTAATATCACTCTAGCTTAGTTCTAGTTGTGTCCACTAGTGGTTTTTGCTTCATGCTTGGTAGCTCATGCATATCTTGGCTGAGCAAGAAGTAGCCTACTGTAGCCCCTTCCAATTGTGAGGCTGAGTTTAGGGAAGCTTTCACAACGACTGTTGAGTGTGTGTGGCTTAGACGCCTTATGGCTGATTTGGGTATTGGTCAGTCTTCTACCACCACCATCTTCACTGACAGTCAGAGCGCATTGGCAATTGCGAGGAACCCTATGTTCCATGCTCGCACTAAGCACATTGAGGTGCATTATCATTATGTCAAGGAGAGGTTCTCTGCTGGGCAGATCAGCTTGCAATATGGATTGTTCTCTGTCGGGGAGATCAGCTTGCAATATGTACCCACGTAGGAGAACATTTAAGACCTTTTCAAGAAGGTTTTGCCTAGGGAGAAGTTTGAAGCTTTCCATAAAGCTTTGGGATTCCTTTTGTGGATTGTTTCCACATAGCTTGGCACTTCCTTATACATAAGTGCCAGCTCCTTGTTTACCGCATCACTCCTAGGGGGGATTTGTTGATATATTTAGGTAGTGATGTGTGTGAACACTGTAGGATCGTCCGGGCATTTTTTTCCCTCTTTAGGAGGTTTTTTTCCCCGACTTGTATATACGTCTATAGCACTAACATGTTACTTATCTTTGTACATTCTAGTGGTAATACATTCAGTATTGTGTGTTGTGCTCCAAGCTTCTTCTTCTTCCTTGTGGTATTCGCATGCTTTCGCAGAAGTCTAACTCCAACAAATATAGGATCAAACTCATTTAGATGAGCAACAACACTATCTGTGTCCTTTATGCGAAGGTCACATAACTTTCCCATCAGATACACTTTATTTGATGCCGTCTCTTTTCCATATGTATTGCATAACTTCTTCCAAAGTTCCTCTAGACTTTCATAGTCTAATACTATAAAGTAAACATTATCTGCGAGATGGAATCGAATGGTAGACCTGGCCATTTCATCAAACTCATCCCAATCATCTTCATCCATGTGAGCAGGCTTCTTTGAGATTCCATTTACTGGCTTCCATTGCCTCCTTTGAATCAACACATCTTTAATCTCATTCTTCCATAGAGCAAAGCTTGTGCCATCAAATTTTCGAATCTCAAAATGGTCTGTGCCCTACAAGTTATAGCTCCTCCTTGGAACACTGGCACTAGACCCTGATCCACCAGACATGCCTGAGACCTTTGAAACCATGATGGTAGACAATTGAATAGAATGATAATGGAGGGAGAAGAGTCCAAACACCACTAAGGCTCAAAGAAGGATGACCAAGTGTTAGATTTTGGGAGAGAATTCAACAATCTTCCCAGAAAAATGAATTAATGAACAGTAATGACCAACCAGAAGGATTACGTGAGAATAAATGTGCTCACTCCAATAAGTGTATCAAGGAGTAAATCAACCACTATATAGTGACAAAACCAAAAAATCTAGAAAATTTTTGCTAGAGTATCCTCTACAAAATGAGCATATGACTGGTGTCAAAATCTAATAAAACTGCAAGTACTAACATGTTTACCTACGTAGTGAATTACTGACTCCACTGCATATAATCAGCTACAAGAATGAAGCCAATTAGGCTTATCGAGCACCTATGAACAACTATCATACATCTCCTATGGGGAGGTTGGGTAAGTCTTCCACCTGCATCATCGAAGAGACCCTAACATTTGGGTGTCTCCCAGTTAAGAAAACCTCACCATGACCCTCTTTTTCAAATGTAAAAGGCTTTATGCAAAAAATGTGACCGCTATATCAATGACCACATGGACGTACATAAGTGGTATCCATAGAAGCATACATAGTGTATATGTGCTCAATATATGCATTAAAATAACAGTGAAAGGCTGAATGCGCAGCCCAAAAAGCTAGCCAACAACACCTGCAAGTGTCTGTCAACTCTGTTGTTTTAGGTTCAAAAAACCTGCATAACTTTGCAGTGGCTACTCCCACCACAACTTAAGAACTTTCGAGAAACCTATAGTTTTACGAGTGTGGCTAAAAGCACGGCCCCAAAGGTTCGGAGAAGTACAAAGAACACTCTTCTTGATGTTCTTGAAACTATGTGAAGAGACCTATGCACAAAAGTACTCCAAAATGGCTCCAAAAAACACCTCGAGAATGCTTAAAAAATAAGCTTTGAGGGACCAAAACATATTCAAGGTGATGTTAAGCTTAGTCTTTCCCCTTCTTCAAACACCACAAGATTGTAGCTTAGTGGCAAGAGATTGCCACATTTAAGTGAGCTCTGAGGGAAACAATACTGGGATGTGTGACCCCCTGGGAAGTATCAGGAACCTCTATCTTCCTTGATCATTGAGGTCCTCCCTCGCGCATAGCCAACGGCACCAATGGCGACTTTGGTGACTCGGATGACAAGATATGCCAAGGTCTATGCTTGCCACCTTAGTCGAAAGCGTTGGGTGGGCAGGTGGGTGCTCGCTTCTCTCGCACAAAAGGAACAAAGCTTTTGCATCGAAATGCTATGATACTAGTGAAGTATTTCGATGGAGATGCACCACATTGGGCTCTCCTTATTGAGAGCTCCACGGTGATATCCTCAAAGTAGAAAACCGAGCTCCAAGCACCACACATGGTACTTTGCAAGGAGGCTCCAAAAAATATACAGAAAAATACAAAAAAACATAGTACACAGGGAGCATGAACCCAAACTTCTTAAGTGTTACAAAAAATGCAAAAAAACATAGTACACAAGGAGCACGAACCCAGACTTCTTAAGTGTTACAAAATGCAGTCAAACTTACAATATCTGGCTGACCAGACCACTATATGTTTTATTAGAGAACATATACAAAAAAGTTTTTGGTGGCCGTTTGGCCTTTCACATGGACACTAACAGTAATAGAAGATGGTCAACTTTCATAAGCATTTTTCTCCCTTGAATTGCAGATCTAACACATATAGAGTGTGGTGCTCTTAACCTTGGGTTGAGTTTCTATGACTGCCCTCCTTGGGATAGTGTCAAAAAACTCTACGTAGACTTTGGAGTGAACTCTCTTTTGTTATTGAGAAATTATTTGCATGCTTGAGGAATGATGGTATTCATTATGTTTTCACTTTCATATGCCACAAAGAAAAAGGTATATTGTGACTTTGGAGTGAACTCTGTTTTGTTACTGGGAAATTATTTGCATGGTTGAGGAACGATGGTATTCATTATGTTTTCACTTTCATATGCTACAAAGACAAAAGTATATTGTGTTGACTCATGTGGTTGATCACATCTCTCCTTAAATAGACACATCACACACTAAATGAACAAAGGAAACTAGTAATGACACAATAAAGTAAAGGCACTTAAAAGAACCACATTCACCTTATGTCTCAAATTGCAACTTGTCACACATGCACACAATATACTATTTCTACAATATTTTTTTCAGACTTAGAAAGGATTGTATGGGTCACATTCATGGTGGTTTAGCAAGATTAGAGAAGTTTATTGGTCTATTGTCCACTTGAAGTTTTATTTGGCTTTGCCTATTGCTCTTTTTAAGTTGCCTTCTTCAAGTATACCACTTGAAAAACATTATAGTCTGCCTTTTGGCGACTGCCCATATACTTGGGATTGTGTCCCAAAGTAAATGGCCATTTCTTAACAACTTGGAGCTAGTCAATGACAAGTAACCAAAGTGGTAAGTCTTCATGGAATTGATGCTTCTCTCTTTGGCCACTAAATTTAGAAAAAGTAAATATGCATAATGCTCATCAGTAAGGTTAGGAAATTGAAAGTATTTCTTGAATATGCCCTTGAGTTTTGCAATGATCACAAGTTTTGAAGATGAATTTGGAGCGCATCCCCCAAGGACAACCTAATTCTTGGTTTTTTGTGACTGCCCATATGTTTGGGATGGTATCCAAAAAACCTTGAGTTTATGGATGATGCCTTCATGGCTTGAAGGGTTCAAGCACCTACTCTCTTGACGATCCCCATCAACCTTGGGATGTTGTACATTGTGTCCATAGTGGTGTAAGGCCATAGGGCACATGCATGTTCAAGATGGTGTTGTAAGGCCACTCTCAATAGGAATTGGACTTGGGGGGTAATCCCCTATTGTCCACCCTCATCCCATGCTCCTTTGATGTTTGATCTCCTTGGTCTTCCATGCCTTTTGGGCATGCTAAGGAGCTTTGACTTGGTTTTGTGACTACACCTCATGGCGGTTGTGTCCAAATCCAATTCACATTGGATGTCAAGCGGTGGATCTTACATTTGGTTTGAGCTCATTGGCCATGCTTTTGTGGGGTTGGGGAATTCATTGATGCATGGGGGAAGATAAGTGAATCATATCCACGTACTTTTATGATCCTTTTTGGTAATTTGAGTACCTTGGATGCAAAGAACATTCTCATATGAGCTTTCATGTTTTTCCTATTATCCACATTTTCTTCTTTCACACTACTTTGAGGAGTTACGCATCAAAGCTTATTTTTTCACTTCTCATGCTATATTATGAGTCCATACCTTTATACTAATTTTGAAGATATGGGACTAGTTTGTCTCTATTTTGTACGCTTTTGCCAAAATTTCCACACTTGTGTTGAGTTCAAGGATTGCCTATGCATGGGATTGTGTCGGGACCCACAAGGTCTCCAAAATAGAGTTGTGTTTGCTGCTCCTACACTACATCTACACTCCTATTCTCTTACCTTTGTTGAGGAGGAGAAAGCCTATGAGGGGGAGGCTGTTGGGACCCTTGTAGCTATGGATACTTGGAGGCCCGAGGACTTGAGTGGTAGTCTCTAATTTTTCCTACATAGGAACTCCCTTTTACCCACTTTTTGAGAAAACCCATCCTTACACTTGTTTTTTTTGTAAAAGGCTTATTTTTAGATTTTAGGTTCGTTTTAGATATTTGAGCTCGTTTTGGATACGTGTAAGGAGCTCTCTGTCTCTCTCTTCAAGATTCATTTTCTTATTTTCGTAACTACCCACTACCATAACATATATTTTTATTGATGTCAAGCACATGTGGTCTTTTGACCACATGCTCTCAACGGATAGCTCCTCCTCTCATATATAAGGAGAATCTCTTTTTTTAATATTGGTACCTTGGCCTCAGATTTGTGGCCACCATGTTAATGGAATCAAGGCTCATTTGGTATCCATTTTCTCCTTGTGTGCATGGCATTGATTCAAGTATGTAGGTTTGGCAATTGGGGTTTGCTTGTGTATAAGCTTTCCCACCCTTGCTCCAAGTGATGTTGGTCTTGGAGACGTTGTCCATGGGCATGGGTGTGTGTTTGGCTTGCACTTCTTGTGACTCCACTTGGAAGATCCTCTCACCCATGCGAGGAGATTTGGGTTGATTACTCCCCTATCCTCAACGGTGGTTTCTAATAGGGGAACGAATGCAATGAGACAACCGGGTGGATTAGTGCTATTGTCAGTCCTTCGCATGGCATCACATGCAAGTTGTTTTTATAGGGATGGTCCGAGGTACCCCTCCAGTGCTTCAAGGGAAGTAGGGAGCCGCATGGGCATGGTAAAAGAACTTGTGTATGAAAGAAACATTGTCATTAACAACAGTGGCACAGGAGGAGAAGGTGAAATCACTGTTTTTATTTTTATTTTTAGGAGAACTTCTAGCAGTAGAGGGATTTCATCCTGATAGGTGGTCCATTAGTTAAGGAAAAAGGACCACGTTGGAGAAGAAAATCACAAAAGCGGATATAAATTGAAAAAACTACGAGAAGATAGAAAGAGTTGTGAAGAAGAAAAGATAGAAGGAGTTGGAAATAAGACATCATGAATTGCATGAGTGAGAGTTTTTTGAGGGTTTTCACTTATATTTGAGTATTATGAGATGCATGCGTTTATTGGAAAGAGATGGAAGAAAAATCTCCATTGACAAAGACTATATGTCATGAGTTTGCACCTCTACTCATTTGGGAGAATTAGAGTGCTTAGGACATATCCAAGCATTTTGAAAAGTATAAAGAGTGGAAAGAAATCAAAAGATACATTCGTAGGACATAAAATGCCAAGTTTGCAAAAAATGATGTCCTTACTGAAGGAATTGCTTTTTTCACATTGAGCAATTTGGCTAAATCTCAGAGCTTTTTGATAGTGAAATAATTCATTTTGATTTTTTTGTTATACATCGTGTGCATAATGTTTTATACATTGTGTACATTAGGTCATTATATGCATATAGACAACATCTAACGATGACAAGTTTTATATTCTCTATGTAAGCCTCATCTACATCATGTTTTCTGGTCGAAATTTGAACATGAAGATGTAAGAATCAAGAGCAATGCTGCATGAAAGAAAGGTAGAACATGCATAGGAGAATAAAAGTGTGTCTGTGAAAATTTTGTGAATCATGATTTAAATACTTTGTTTCGGGCTCTAAAGTTAGTTCACTATAAGATACTACCTTGATTTTATTCTTTCTCTAGAATTTCTAAACTTTTCGGGCTTAAAACTGATACTTGCAGGTGGATTTGGGCCTAGGGCATTTCTAACACTATTGTGCTGATCAAAGAGCTAAGTAGTTTTGCCTCTCAGAAGCATCTTCAAATTCCACACTATTTTTGAGCTATAAGGCCCAGAAAAGTGTTGATTTTTCCAACACTTAAAAGAAAAAAATGGGCTTCTCTATTATTATTCATATCCATGATTTTCATGCATATATATTTTCATCCATGTTGTGGATGTCATCGGATATGTCTTTTCATTTTTTTTTCTTCTATCTTTGACAGGTGTTGCAAAAGAGAGCAACGGACCTCTAAAATGCATGCTTTTTATGGAAGTTTTGCATGCAACATGGGGAGTGTGACTTTTGTTAAATTTGGTGGATCACGCACTTCGTAGAGGAGGAACGATCAACTCTCTTTAAAGGAGATCACTGCTTCATGCAAGAGGAGGCCGAAAATCAGAGAATTACCTTGTGATTGAGAATCGGAATCAGATTGTGAGTGAGAGTGAGATTGAGAGTGTGGGTGTGAATGCATAGCTCAGGGATGGTCGAGAGGTCAAGACTTCATCAGGAAGCTATTTTGCAAGAACTATTGTACATGATTATAGTCTATAATATCAAATCTTCTCCTTTTTTGCATCACATCTTGTTTACTCTATTGCATCAAATTTTCTCTTGTCTTGTGCAAGTTTTTCCTTTTCTCTGTTCTACTGTTCTTGAGTGATTGGAAGCTTGTGATTGCAGAAGTGCTAGAAAAAACCATCCAAACACAAGGAAAGAGGCTTAACGCACTCTATCACAAAGAAAATAAGGTTTGGTTCCTTAAAGAGCTATGTTTGCTTATTTTAACCCCCAAGATTTGAGAAAAGTTTCAACCCAAATATCCATTTTTTGACCTCTACTACTCTTCAAAATTTGTTTGAGAGTAGAGTTTCAAGAATGTTCCAGTGAACTTATACTACAAAAGCAAGAGGGATTGTAGAGACGAGAAGGAGGTATTGTTTTGAATCGATTTCTCCCTTGAAATCTTGAGTGATTCTAGGTGAGATTTGACATATTGAAACCTTATTTATGCTCTCTACCTACACACTCTCAATTTCTAGCCTTCTCACAACAATCCCTAGATGACATGCAACATCCCTAACCGAGATTATTGCCATGGAACAATCCCTAGATGACATGCAAAATCTTGAACATGAACTTAATACATGATCCATGTGGAGCAAGTGTATTTCATTACATTAAATTATCCGCACACCGACATGTTTGGTGCCCATTTCTTCATCCGTGATTGGGGCCACCATGTGGTGAGTATCGATTTTCCCACTGAATGCTCCCCTTTCTCCTTTTTAGCTCTGAAGCAAACAATTTAGTATGAGGAAGATCTTGGATATTCTTATCGAGTAATCAATGTGCCCATAAAAGCCACTCCTCCAAGTGTAGAACCTTCTTCTAAAATTCACAAAAGAAGTGATGACATGCACATGCACTACAATTTCCATGGTCTAGTTACCAAGTTTAAAAACCAAAATGGGAAACATGTCTCTGACCTTGAGAGGTTGCTAGATGCATGAGAAATACGTATGATGGACATGGTGATCCTCAACCTCATGAGCTCAAGCTTTCCTAAGTGATTTGAGCCACAAAATGGAGGGTGTTTTCACATGGCACAATGCATTTGGTTTGACATTGTGAGAATCTACATTGGCATGGTTCTAGAGGTTGAAGATAAAACGTTTTTAAAGTATTGATGACCTCCTACAAGCTTTTTTCACTAAATTTGCACAAATAGGTGCAAGTTATGACACTCTAGATTAGATTTTGAGCTTCAAGCAAAAACCCCTAGTGAATTAGTGAGGCTAGCCACTTCTACAATAGGCACACACAGTTATCTCAAAGGGTAAATAGAGGTCAAAGTCCAAACCAACAACTACATATCAAAAGAAAAAAGGAGTCACAGCCATCTAGCTGAGAACCAGGATACATATTCAAAAATGCCTCTAAGATCTAATGGCATGCCTCCTATAAAAACACAATAGCTACAACAACCACTGCAGGATTGGGAACTAATAGCACCATGAATTGCTATGAAGGAAAAAATTCGTTGCTTAGAGTGTAGGTGGACCCATCTATTCAAAAACTGCCCTAGTCACCCAAGGGAAGACAAGAAAAACCTTCCATCAACATAGTGACATCTGCCCCATTAAGCAATAAATCCAATCAAGAAATGTGGCACCTACAATAAAGGAAACCACACCAATGATCCATCCATTACAAGTAAATCTTGAAATAGAAGATGTGTGGATTCCTCATGCAGACTTCAAAGATGAACATCAACAAATTTGGGATTAAATGGAAAAAGCAAGGTGTAGAAAAGAAGCTAATCAAACTCCACCATTCACTCGCATGGATTTCGAGAAGAGATCAAAGAAGATAAGGGCCAGCAATTTTATGAATCGATTATTCCTTACATGGACAATGAGGTGGTCTAAAGCTCAATTCATTTCAAAGATACCTAGGAGACTTTCAAGAAAGGTTAAAGTGCAAAAGAAGGACTACATTTTAATCAAGAAGTGAAGAAGATAGTGCGATGAAAGAAAACAAAGAACGATGATTTGACCTCATGTATCACAGAAAGTTTCCTCACATTCAAGCCTACACAATATTACATTGGATATGTAGGGAAACTAAACAACAGAAACAAAGATTATTGGTAGATGCTACATAAATGCCCCAAATATTTAATTATAGAGTTTGAACCACATGATTGGGAAGAGATTCTAGCCATAACGGACAACCATGTCAATGAGAAAAATCTCACACCTTTTTGTGACGAAGAGGGATATGATCTACTTATGGCCAAAGTCCTAAAGGAGAAAGAATCTTTGATGTATATCCATTAGCTCATGCCTCTGAATAGTGACCTTAGAGTCCTATATACACACACACACACACATACATACATACATACATACACACACACACACACACATATATATATATATATATATATATATATATATATATATATATATATATATATATATATATATATATATATATATATATATACGTGTGTGTGTATGAGCTACAAAAGGAGAAATCAAAAAAATGCATAAATTGGGATAATATTTTTTTTGCTCACCTCTTTGTTGATCATGGGATGTATGCTAGTTGTTCATAGGTGCTCAATAAGCCAAGTTGGCTTCTTTTGGTTAATTGATTATATGCAATGGAGTTAGTGATTCTTAAAATTTTTCCATATTTTTTGTTTGGTCAATTGTATAGTGGTCGATTTACTCCTTGATACACTTATTGGTGTGAGCACATACATTCTCACAAAATCCTTTTGCTTGGTCATTACTATTCATTAATCCATTTCTCTGGGAAGACTTTGTTAATTTTTCCTAGAATTTGACACTTGGTCATTCTTTTTTTTAATCCTTAGTGGTGTTTGGACTCTTGTAGCTCCATTATCATTCTGGTCAATTCTTGATCATCATGGCATGAGAGAGCTCTGGCACATCTGGCGGATCAGGGTCTAGTGCCAATGTTCCTAGAAGGAGCTATAACTTGCAGGGAAAACACCATTTTGAGATCCAAAAATTTGATGGCACAAACTTTGCTCTATGGAAGAATCAGATTAAAGAGGTGTTGATTTAGAGGAGGCAATGGAAGCCTATAAATGGAATCTCAAAGAAGCTTGCTGGCATGGATGAAGATGATTGGGATGAGTTTGATGAAATGGCTAGGTCTAGCATTCAATTACACCTGGTAGATTATGTTTGCTTTATAGTATTGGGTTATGAAAGTGTAGAGGAGATTTGGAAGAAGTCTTGCAATATGTATGAAAAAGAAACGGCATCAAATAAAGTGTATCTGATGAGAAAGTTACATGAACTTTGCATGAAGGACACATATAGTGTTGCTACTCATCTGAATGAGTTTGATGCTATAATCTCTTAGTTGCAAGCTCAAAAAATGGACATGGATAATGAAATGAAGGTAGTTTTGTTCTTATGCACCTTGCCATCATCATGGGATACATTTTGCATTGCTATTAGAAATAGTGGACTTGGTGGTAAACTGGGCTATGATGACATATGTGGAATACTCTTGAACGAGGAGATTCATAGAAAATCTATGGTTGGTACTCAGAGCAGAGATGCATATAACGTTCTTGATTCTTAATGTGGAAGGAGCAAGAACAAGGAAAAGAATGGTCAATTAAATAAGATTAGAAGTAAATTAAGGAAGAGGGATATCTAATGCCATTATTGTCATAACAAAGGACATATGAAGAAAGATTGTTATGCATTAAAGAATGCTAAAGGTAAAGGGAAAAATGTTGATGACCATGTTAAATAGCTACGTGCACCATCTACTTCGACCGTGAAGATTGAAGAAATCAATGCTATTTCTGATGATGCTGATGTGTTGACACCTGGCAATACTATGCCTACTAAGGATTTTATGGATGATTCTCTTTCCCACACATGTCTCCTAAATTATGGTGTTTCTTTTTATGTGACACCATATAGAGATTGGTTCTCTACTTATGCGAAAAATTCTCTTGGTATTGTGAGACTTGGTGATTCTTATTAGTGTGACATTGTCGGGATTGGAGATGTGGTTGTGCAGTTCATTGATGGTTCAAAATTCAGTATGCATAATGTATACCATGTACCTCAATTATCATGCAGTTGGATGTCAGTTGGTCAACTTGATGACCTTGGTTACAAGGTGTTCTTCTATGCTCAATCCTTTCACATATCAAAGGGCGATATGGTTATTGCAAAAGGGGAAAAGTTGTCTCACTTTATCCTTTATTATTATCACAGAAAGAATACTTGTTAGTTGTTATTGAACAACCTATGGCTTGTATTTGGCATGGCTATTTGGGACATATATCTCATAGTGGAATGGAAAATATTTTTCATTCTAGCTACTTATCTATGTTATCTTTCTCTAATTTTTCATTTTGTGAGCATTGTCAATATGGAAAGCAAACTAGGAATGTGCACAAGACGCACATTGACTCTTCAATTCAGCCTTTAGATTTGTTCATACAGTTGTGTGTGCTCATATGCCCACAAGGTCATTAGGTAGCTCTTTACTTTGTCACTTTCATAGATGATGCTACTAGAAAATTCTGGGTATATCCTATCAAAGAAAAGGATGAGGTATTCCCTACTTTCAGAAAATGGTTTGCTTCAGTTGAGATTGAAGAAGGAACTAAGCTTCAAGCTTTACATTCAAATAATGGGGGTGAATATACCTCACATGAATTTGCCCTTTTCTACTAGTCTAGAGGAATTCTTATAGAGTTTAGAGCTCCTTATACCCTAGTACAAAATGGTGTAGCTGAAAGAATGAATAGAAATCTTCAAGATAGAGTAGTTTCTATGTTGCATCATGCAAACCTTTCACAAGGCTTTTGGGTAGAAGCAGTATTAACTACAGTTCATTTGATTAACCTTTCTCCTAGTACTACCAAAGGCTTGAAAGTGGCACAAGAGTTATGGAAAGGGAACTCGCCACAAGAAATACGTATGATGGACATGGTGATCCTCAACCTCATGAGCTCAAGTTTTCCTAAATGATTTGAGCCACAACATGGAGGGCGTTTTCACATGGCACAATGCATTTGGTTTGACATTGTGAGGATATGCATTGGCATGATTCTAGAGGTTGAAGATAAACAATTTTTAAAGTATTGATGAACTCCTAGAAGCTTTTTTCACTAAATTTGCACAAATAGGTGCAAGTTATGACACTCTAGATTAGATTTTGAGCTTCAAGCAAAACCCCTAGTGAATTAGTGAGGCAAGATACTCAGAGACTTAAATAGTATGTAGAATAGTGCAAAGAGTTTCCCTCGTATGAAAGTCTAGTGGGCCTTTTCATCGATCGCTTGCAAAATTGAAAAATATGAACTTTTTTTTTTGCATATCACCCAAATCACTGGTAGATTGCATATAGAAATGTATCAATGTTGAAGATCAGCTAGAATAAAAAAAATAGTCTATAAGACCCTCAAGTAAAGAAAATCTAGAGTTTCATGTTAGATCCTTCTTCTATGGTAGAGTTGGTAGAAAAACGTACCAATAAGATCACAGGTTCAAGAGATTTCGAATCGTTTTAGATGGAGATCAAAGGAAACTTGCATATGCCTCCACCGTGATATTCTCATCTAGAATATCGTCTTGAACATCACATGAGTGCTCCACCTCTTATATCTCAAAATCTACCTTAGGACCTCAACATGTGGCATGTTTAGTGCAAAATCTAGGAACTTATGTTTAAATACTCTATGTACCACTTGCTCCATTTATCACTAATGTCTACAATTTGCAGAATCATATCACCATATGCATCCTAGGCTAGCCACTTCTACAATAGGCACACACAATTATCTCAAAGGGTAAATAGAGGTGAGAGTCCAAACCAACAATTGCATATCAAAGGAAAAAAGGAGTCACAGCCATCTAGTTGAGAACCAGGATACATATTCAAATATGCCTCTAAGATCTAATGACACGCCTCCTATAAAAACACAATAGCTACAACAACCACTACAAGATTGGGAACTAATAGCACGATGAATTGCTATGAAGGAAAAAATTCGTTGCTTAGAGTGTAGGTGGACCCATCTATTCAAAAACTGCCCTAGTCACCCAACGGAAGACAAGAAAAACCTTCCATCAACATAGTGACATGTGCCCCATTAAGCAATAAATCCAATCAAGAAATGTGGCACCTAAAATAAAGGAAACCACACCAATGATCCATCCATTACAAGTAAATCTTGGAATAGAAGATGTGTGGATTCCTCATGCAGACTTCAAAGATGAACATCAACAAATTTGGGATTAAATGGAAAAAGCAAGGTGTAGAAAAGAAGCTAATCAAACTCCACCATTCACTAGCATGGATTTCGAGAAGAGATCAAAGAAGATAAGGGCCAGCAATTTTATGAATCGATTATTCCTTACATGGACAATGAGGTGGTCTAAAGCTCAATTCATTTCAAAGATACCTAGGAGACTTTCAAGAAAGGTTAAAGTGCAAAAGAAGGACTACATTTTAATCAAGAAGTGAAGAAGATAGTGCAATGAAAGAAAACAAAGAACGATGATTTGACCTCATGTATCACAGAAAGTTTCCTCACATTCAAGCCTACATAGTATTACCAACTTATGGATATGTAGGGAAACTGAACAATAGAAACAAAGATTATTGGTATATCCTACATAAATGCCCCAAATATTTAATTATAGAGTTTGAACCACATGATTGGGAAGAGATTCTAGCCATAACGGACAACCATGTCAATGAGAAAAATCTCACACCTTTTTGTGACGAAGAGGGATATGATCTACTTATGGCCAAAGTCATAAAGGAGAAAGAATCTTTGATGTATATCCATTAGCTCATGCCTCTCAATAGTGACCTTAGAGTCCTATATATACACACACACACATACATACATACATACATACACACACACACACACACACACACATATATATATATATATATATATATATATATATATATATATATATATATATATATATATACGTGTGTGTGTATGAGCTACAAAAGGAGAAATCAAAAGAATGCATAAATTGGGATAATAATTTTTTTGCTCACCTCTTTGTTGATCATGGGATGTATGCTAGTTGTTCATAGGTGCTCAATAAGCCAAGTTGGCTTCTTTTGGTTAATTGATTATATGCAGTGGAGTCAGTGATTCTTAAAATTTTTCAATTCTTAAAATGGCTAGGTCTACCATTCAATTGCACATGGTAGATAATGTTTGCTTTATAGTATTGGGTTATGAAAGTGTAGAGGAGATTTGGAAGAAGTCTTGCAATATGTATGAAAAAGAAACGGCATCAAATAAAGTGTATCTGATGAGAAAGTTACATGAACTTTGCATGAAGGACACATATAGTGTTGCTACTCATCTGAATGAGTTTGATGCTATATTCTCTTAGTTGCAAGCTCAAAAAATGGACATGGATAATGAAATGAAGGTAGTCGTGTTCTTATGCACCTTGCCATCATCATGGGATACATTTTGCATTGCTATTAGAAATAGTGCACTTGGTGGTAAATTGGGCTATGATGATATATGTGGAATACTCTTGAAAACGAGGAGATTCACAGAAAATCTATGGCTGGTACTCAGAGCAGAGATGCATATAACGTTCTTGATTCTTAATGTGGAAGGAGCAAGAACAAGGAAAAGAATGGTCAATTAAATAAGATTAGAAGTAAATTAAGGAAGAGGGATATCTAATGGCATTATTGTCATAACAAAGGACATATGAAGAAAGATTGTTATGCATTAAAGAATGCTAAAGGTAAAGGGAAAAATGTTGATGACCATGTTAAATAGCTACGTGCACCATCTACTTCGACCGTGAAGATTGAAGAAATCAATGCTATTTCTGATGATGCTGATGTGTTGACACTTGGCAATACTATGCCTACTAAGGATTTTATGGATGATTCTCTTTCCCACACATGTCTGCTAAATTATGGTGTTTCTTTTTATGTGACACCATATAAGATTGGTTCTCTACTTATGCAAAAAATTCTCTTGGTATTGTGAGACTTGGTGATTCTTATTAGTGTGACATTGTCGGGATTGGAGATGTGGTTGTGCAGTTCATTGATGGTTCAAAATTCAGTATGCATAATGTATACCATGTACCTCAATTATCATGCAGTTGGATGTGAGTTGGTCAACTTGATGACCTTGGTTACAAGGTGCTCTTCTATGCTCAATCCTTTCACATATCAAAGGGCGATATGGTTATTGCAAAAGGGAGCAAAGTTGTCTCACTTTATCCTTTATTATTATCACAAAAAGAATACTTGTTAGCTGTTATTGAACAACCTATGGATTGTATTTGGCATGGCTATTTGGGACATATATCTCATAGTGGAATGGAAAATATTTTTCATTCGAGCTACTTACCTATGTTATCATTCTGTAATTTTTCATTTTGTGAGCATTGTCAATATGGAAAGCAAACTAGGAATGTGCACAAGACGCACATTGACTCTTCAATTCAGCCTTTAGATCTGTTCATACAGTTGTGTGTGCTCATATGCCCACAAGGTCATTAGGTAGCTCTTTACTTTGTCACTTTCATAGATGATGCTACTAGAAAATTCTGGGTATATCCTATCAAAGAAAAGGATGAGGTATTCCCTACTTTCAGAAAATGGTTTGCTTCAGTTGAGATTGAAAAAGGAAGTAAGCTTAAGGCTTTACATTCAAATAATGGGGGTGAGTATACCTCACATGAATTCACCCTTTTCTGTTAGTCTAGAGGAATTCTTATAGAGTTTATAGCTCCTTATACCCTAGTACAAAATGGTGTAGCTGAAAGAATGAATAGAAATCTTCAAGATAGAGTAGTTTCTATGTTGCATCATGCAAACCTTTCACAAGGCTTTTGGGTAGAAGCAGTATTAACTACAGTTCATTTGATTAACCTTTCACCTAGTACTACCAAAGGCTTGAAAGTGGCACAAGAGTTATGGAAAGGGAATTCGCCACATTATGATCATCTTCGAGTTTTGGGTGTGAAGCATATGTTCATACACCCAAGAAGCTTAGACAAACACTAGACCATAATTCAAAGAAATGCATTTTTCTTGGATATGGTCAAGAAGGCCGATTTGGATATCACTTATGGGATCCTGAAACACAGTTAGTGATTAGAATTAGTAATTTCATTTTCAATGAGTCTAAGATGCATAAATAACGCATTCAGGAGGTTGATGTGAGAAGAGTTGTGTTTGAGGAGACTAGTCCTCCAATTAGCATGCATAAAAATGTTGCACATAGGGATGTTCAAGGGAATGTCCAATCAAATCAGTCTGCAAATGTTGCAGTTCATCAAGCATTGAGATGCTCTGCACCTGTCTCACATCCATCTGATAGATATGTTCTAGGTTTGGATTTTTTTATGCTAACAGATGCTGGCAGGCCTTCTTGCTACAAAGAGGCTATGCAGGCAGAGGATCATGTCAAGTGGGAGGATGCCATGAAGAGTGAGTTGGATTCTATTCATAAGAATGGTACTTGGGATTTAGTACCTTTTCGAAAGGGCAGGAAAGTTTTACCATGTAAATAGGTATATAAATTGAAATTCACATCAGATAGCGCTTCTCCAAAGTATAAAGCACAACTTGTTGCAAAGGGTTTTAAGCAACAACATGGTGTTGATTTCAAGGAAATCTTCTCTATAGTGGTCAAGATGACTACCTTGCAAATGTTGCTTGGATTCGTTGCAATGGAGGACTTAGAGCTAGTCTAAATGGATGTGAAATTTGCTTTCTTGCATGTAGATCTTATAGATGAGATCTATATGGAACAACCAGAGGGTTATGTAGTCCTTGGCAAAGAAAGTCTAGTTTGTAAGTTGAAGAAGAGCTTATATGGACTTAAACAGTCCCCTAGACAACGGTACCAAAAGTTTGATGCTTTTGTGAAGTCTCACGGCTATTCCAGAAGCAATGAGGATCATTGTCTCTACACAAAAAGATGCTCTGATGGCATCTTGATATGCTTGATATTTTATGTCAATGATATGCTGATTGTTGGGAAGTCCTATTATGACTTGTCAATTCTCAAAAAGAAGTTGAGTGCAACATTTGATATGAAGGATTTAGGGGATGCCAAACATATTCTTGGCATGTGTATTACTCGTGATAGGAGTAAAAGATGCATATAATTGTCTCAAAGTGAGTACATATCCAAAGTACTTCATAGGTTCCATATGCAAGGTGGAAAGGCATTGAGTACACCTTATCATTATGTTGTTGGTAGTCTCATGTATGCGATGGTAGCTACAAGATGAGACATTTCATTTATAGTGGAGTTGTTAGCAAATATATGTCGAATCATGATAGGAAGCATTGGGAAGCGATCATATGATTTTGAGATATCTGAGTGGCACTAAGGACAAGTGTGTATGCTTGGGTAGAGGGAAAGCATCCATTATTGGCAACATAGATTATGATTATGCTGGTTGTGTAGACGATCATAAGTCTACATCAGGGTACATTTTTCATTTTGTTGGAGGTGCTATCTCTTGGAGGTTTCATCTTCATGAATGTACATCTCTTTTGAGTACAGAAGTAGAGTATGTTGCAACAATGAGGCATGTAAGGAAGTATTGTGCTTTTCCCATCTTGCTTGTGATATGGATATACCTCAGCATCTACCTCATTTACTCAGTGATAGTCAGAGTGCCATTGCATTGGCTAAGAATCTGGTCTATCATGCAAAGACCAATCACATTGAGGTGAGGTATCACTTCATTAGAGACTACTTAGCCACGGAGTGCATTATTCTTGAGAAGATTCATACTCTAGATTATGTTGCAAATGCTTTGATTGAAGCTCTACCACAGGATAACTTTCGACACTATTGTCACTTGATGGGTAATTGATTCATGACCTTACACAATTACTTGTATATTGTGTCATATGCCCATCAAGTGGGAGGTATACTCTGTATACTTACACTTATGTATTCTTTATCATTCTTTATTTTTCTCCCATATTCACTTTGGCCATATTGGCCTTTACTGGGAGATTGTTACCGTTAGTGTACATGTGAAAGGCCAAATGGTCGTCGGAAACTTTTGTATATGTTCCATAATAAAATATTTAGTGGCCCAGCCAACCATAGACTATAACTTCAAATGCATTTGTAACACCTACGAAATCTACCTGCATGCTCCCTATGTACTATGTTTTTTTTTCATATATTATAACCTCTATGTGGACTACTATGTGTGGTGCTTGGAGTTTTTCTACTATGAGGGTATCATCATGGAGATTTCAAGAAGGAGAGTTTAGTGTGGTGCATCGCCATCAAAATAGTTCACAAACTATGCCAAAGTTGCTGAAACAAATTTTGCAATACAACAAATTGAGTGCATCTTTACTTGGCAGAAAAAAAGATCAAGCTCTTGCCATGCATCAAGTAATTTTGTGGTTTATTCTCTTATTGCAACAACATGTAATGAAGATCCACTTGCTTTTGAAGATGCATGTGATGATCCACAACCTTGAAGATTGCAAACCTATTGCCACTCCTATGGAAACAGATTAACAATTGAGTATTCATGATGTTGGAGATGCATTTGATGCTCTTGTCTATCAACAAGGCATTGGATGCTTGATTTAATTATGCATAAATCGGCTTGATACTCTCTTTTCTATCTCACTGATGAGCAAGTTTATGCATTGCCCGAGTTTCAAGCATTGGCAAGCGGTGAAGCACATCTTTTGTTACTTGAGTGGTGCATGGATACTCCAATTGTCTTATACCAAGGGGGGAACACTATTACTAGATTTACATGCTTTTTTTGACTCTCACTCCACGGGTTCCTATGACACTATTGTGCCACTAGTAGTTTTTGCTTCATGCTTGGTAGCTCATGCATATCATGGTTGAGCAAGAAGTAACCTGTGGAGCCTCAAACTCCCATTTTCTTGAGTCTAAATGGAATTCCATGCACTATACTACATGTATGCATGATTTTCCTCACCAATCTATGGAAAATCCCTCTTCATTTCCCTTTCCCAAAATGACTACTAATCAAAATAACACCTACAAATTATGCAAAAATCATGCAAGAGTGCTAGTTTGGAGATACTTAAAGCTTATTTTTTCTTGCATTTTGAGGGAATTCTTAATTTTAGATGAGAGTATATATGTCATATCCCCATACATATGATTTTCCTCTATCACTCTAGTATAATGACGAGTATCAATATGAGGAGATCCACCTCATAATTTTCAATCTGAGGAGACACGAGGGAGGTATGATGACCATGAGCAAGTGAGAGTACAAGTGTGTGAGTGAGAAGCACACCAACATGCACACACATACACATGGTAAGACAAAGAGATGGAGCAATGGAGTCTTTGATTGGCTAAAAAAGAAACAAGTTTACAATGTGCTTAATTCACTTCAATTACCAATATTCCAACCTCAAAAATGAGCTCTCTAGCTCTTTTTATAGTTTTTGACTAGCTTTGGGTTTGTTCAAACCTAGTGTCTGACCTAGTTAAAAATTAGGTTCCTAAGTTGTTTTGGAGGCTCAAAAAAGTTCTAAAAATTATGAAAATTGGTATGTACATAGATCTAGCACTCCTCAAGCTCAAGGACTCCTTGACCTTGAAGAAAATCTAGTTGGAATTATCAAAAAAAAAGATTTACAATGTAATGGAGTGATGAAAATCACTATTGATAATGGTTTGATTTGAAAAAATAATTGTTTGGCCTATTCATTGGATCTACATTGACTTCCTTGTTGATTGGGTCCTACTTGTCCTTCCCTCTACCCTGAATCTCTTTGGCTCGACTACTTCATGCTTCCTTATCTTTTCAAACCTCTTGGACCGCTTTGGCTATTGCCAAGACCTCTCTCTCTCGTATTTGTTGTCCTTGATAGACCTTTGTGTAATATTGGAGCACATTAGTGGCTAGTTTGTGCTCTTTGAGTCAGAGTCCTTGTGCTAAATTGTTCATTAACATGTCCCAATCCACAAGACCTAGAACATCTAGATGTGGCATGCATAATTGATCGACATGGTGGGCTTGTTCTATCGCCAAAAGATGCAGAAGATGTGTCAGTTTGGGAATAAAAATTTTGGAGTGACATTCTCGAAACCTAGTTGAAAAAATTTCCTCCATTGTACTTGATTCTAGCATGCCAGGCATAAAAAGTGTTGACAATAGTAATAAGAAGACATGTACTTGATTATAGCATGCCAAAGATAAATAGTGTTGAAAGAAGGAGTTCTGCTCATATCATAAACCAAGTCAAGGTTCCCTTCATTGAATCCTACAATTGAGATGTATGGAGCCTTCACATTTTTGAATGTCTTGGACACCATTGTCATGATTTTGAAGATCTTCATACACACTTTTGCAACAATGTCAGGTACATTCTTGAAGCCTGGTGTCCAATGGTGTATCTTTGAGATCATGTATGCAATAGTAAGTGTCCCTTTTGGCAGTGCAAAGTAGGGGTAATTTATCCAGTTAGAGCAACCTTTAGTAGTGTTTACCTTGACTACAAGCTCTAGCCATGGCCATTGACGAGGCACTAGGCAGTAACATGGATTGTACTTTATGTATAAAGGTGCATTGAACCATGTGTGCATCATCTTGGGGTATATTTCAAGCAATCTTGCATGCCAGTTTGGTTGAAAAATAGTTCTTTTTTGTGCTCTTTTTGGGATTTCCTTCGACTCAAACTGGATAGCAAAAGTGGGTTCCTCTCCAATTACCCTTTTGATCTCTGCATTGTAGCTGGCAAGAAGTACAAAATAGGGCATTAGTGTAGCTCAGACATAGTGATGAGCCAACAATGGGACAAGTTCTGGAAATACTCATACTTCAATACAATTTCTTTGAGATTTGACAATGATTGAATTTGTATGGCTACCCAATCATCATGTGTATTGCCTATTTACTCAACATGATTGAGCCATTGAAGTACTTCAGTTTTGATTGTGTCTTGACCTTCTTCTGTCACTCGGCCCCTTGGTACTGGTCGC
This sequence comes from Ceratopteris richardii, assembly GCA_020310875.1. Classification (NCBI taxonomy): domain Eukaryota; kingdom Viridiplantae; phylum Streptophyta; class Polypodiopsida; order Polypodiales; family Pteridaceae; genus Ceratopteris; species Ceratopteris richardii. The sequence continues at coordinate 99,166,284 of CM035421.1, read as the reverse complement.
ACCTCATAGGTGTCTTCGAATGTCTCCTCTACTAGAATCTCAATGAACTCTTCAAGTTTCGGATGTACTACTAGTGAGGGGGATAGTTCAAAATGTGCTAACTTTGCCTGTAGTTCCTTTATTTGCCTTTGAAGATTATCAACTTCTTTAGTGTCCGATGGTATGGGAATAGCTTCAGGTACCTCTGTTCTTGTGGTTGCTAATTGCTTCTTGAGTTGCTCACATTCTTGTGTCAATTTTGTGTAAGACTCTAGGAAGTTTGCATGTTCTTCTAACAATATTCGGATGTTGATGAAAGGAAGAGCTTGAAATCTAGTAGGACAGATGGTGGCTCTAGGGGTTCCTTCCATGGCCACTTCTAAGTTTTCTTGGTTATGTTGTTGGAGCTTTTTGTTCTCCTCCATAGTTGGTGACATGTGTCTTCTTAAAAGGCCTATATTTCATTGTAACTTGGCATTCCTATGTCCCTCTTGGAGTGTAGCATACTCGACTTGTAGTATGTGATTGTCTTCTTCTAGTGTTATCACTCTATCGTGTAAGCATTGTGATTCTACTTGGAGTACAACATTTCAAGCTTGTAACTAATGATAGTATTGTTCTAATTGATTAGCACATTGGATCATAATATAAAATGGTATTATTTACAGATGTAGATGCAATAGTTAGAGGTGGAAATGCAAGGGGAATGGGAATGGGAATGGGCGATGTGAATGTCGTGCATGAAGGTGTGATGGGTGCTAGTGATGTTGGTGCAGGGGGGATGGGGGATGTGGAAGTGTGGGGGGAGGGGGCAATTAGATGGGCGATGAGATGTCCATTGGGTTAGTCAATGTTGTGTGCATGCATTATACCATCAAAATGGGAATGGTAGGTGATGCATGTGTGGTGTTTGTGTAGAATGATGTTGTTACAACTAGGCTTGGACCCAAAGGAAATGGTGCTAGAGGGCGAGCGAGGGCTTCCATGAATGGAATATAGAATTATGGTATGGTGGGAGTAATTGGTGGGGGTCGAAGAATGTAATAATAAGGATCTACGATGAGTGGGACTTGGGTGGGAGGGGTGATAGGGAAAGGGATACTTCCTTCAGTGGGATGGGGGTTGCCTACTACACGGGTTATGATAGCGTGACTTATGATTCGTGCAAGGAATTTGGTAGAGATATTGTACATTGAGTTGGTGATGGAAAAAAAGAGTGTTTCTTGGCAAGTAGGTGCTCAAAAATTGAAGGACATTTTGGATGTGATGGTTTCGATATGGGGCAGGGAACTAAGAGGAGTGTGGAAGATGGGTTTAGTTGTTTGAGTGGTTGTAATGGTCTCTATGGCTATGTGTAGATCAATGGTGATGGGAGGTAATGAAGGGTGGTTAGGGGAGATTGCGAAAGTTTGAACAAAAGTCTTGACTGTCAAATCAATGGTACCGGTTGAGGTGGCCTCTTGAATTGTGGTTGCTTTGTGTTATGATATGGGGATCCTTATGTTCTTACCACTTCATGATTGTGTCTTGACATGCCATTGATCACAACAAGGTGTTGGTTTTTGCAGCATGGTATGGACAACTTCTATCACTCCTAAGGTCTCTTTCAAAAGTTGGAGGGTCTCAATGAATTAGAGATCCACTCCTTCTTCACTTAGGATTTGATCCATCAATGCTTTACCTGTGCTAAATGAAATGCAGTGTCGCTTTTGTACACTCATCATGATGTCATATAATCTTTGTAGTTGTGTAGTATAGGTCGGGGAACCGTGAGTTTCTCTACCTTCTTGGTGTTCACTGTGTTCGTAGTGTTGCTCTTCCTCTTCTTCTTCCTCTTCTTCAACTACTGGTCCATGATGTCCTTCTTCCTATTGCTACTGATGGTCACCCTCCCCTTCTTCTTTAGACTCTAGGTTCACATATCAGATAATCCTTTCAAAGTATTCATTACCAAGCTCTTTGAGACGGATCCCTCCAAACAATTCTAAATCAGATGGCATAAGGGGAAAATCAAGTTGGGTCCATTAGTACTTCATCTTGGTAGTTTGAGCGTGAATGACCATACTACCCTTTGTGGTGTAGGTGTTACATCCGGAGTCAATGTGGCTCCTCTAGTTTGAGCATATGGTATAGATCCCCTCATCCTCTTTGATGGTGGTGGTGAGGATTTCTTGCTCTTAAATTGTTTGACTCTATTGCAAGATAGTGCTCGTTGAAGGGGGTATGTCGTAAGCCAAGAATCTATAGATAATCTTTGTGAAGGCACAACAACCATGCAACACGACCTTCCATGGCCATTGCTTCTGAGCTAGGTGGATCTGATCAATAATCTAGTGCAATAGGTTGATGGTCATGTTTTGCGTATTTGCTAAATACATACTAAACCAAACTTTTTTGCGATGCATTGTGAAGATATCCTACCCTCGAAAGGCAAAATGTTGCATACAAATCTGGAGGTTGGTCGTGATGTTGGGTGTCAAAACCACCATATCCTTAAGTTTTGTAAGATTTTGATTCTTCATGCTATCGAGGACTAAACCTTCCTTCTCAGTGGGGATGTGCATACACCGCATATCGAAGGCTTCATGTACTAAGTTGTTTGTCAAACGAAACCACTTTAACTCATTGCCATGCTCTAAGGATGGGAGCACAAAAGGATTGGATGCTCTAGGGTCCTTGTTGGGCATTAGAGGGTTAATGAGATAATAACAATGCATAAAGTCGGGCCTTGGAAGCTTGACACTGAAATATTCTTCCATACCCACTTTCTACCATACTAGATATAGCTCTGCTGCATTCTATAGATGCTCAAATTCTCTTGTGAAGAAGTGGTACTTTCCCCATACATTGTTGTACTCTATCTTCGATTCCCAAATAAAAGATCCTTCCCCAAGGGTTCCTACCACTTCACAAAACCAATGAGAGTTCTTGCTAACCTGAGTTGTATGGCCCATTGGTGGATCTTGGATATGGATGATCTATAAGTCCCTCATATCCTCTATATGTTCCTTAAGTTCATCTTATATGGGCAGCCTCTTTATATCTATGGTTTGCTGACTGGTTCCTACTACTTCAACCATACTGCTAATAGTGGTTGGTGCTCACATATCTGCTAGAAGAACAATTTCATATTAGCATTGCATTGGAAATGAGATGATACCATGTCCCCTTTGCAATACCACATGATATTTGCTTTGGTGAGGGGGTTAGTAAAAATGATGTGCCGTGTGAATGTGAGTGGATTTTAGGAGGTTAGTGAATTTCCCAGATGCATACTCACGATGTGCAATATACTCAGAATGCATCTATCTATCTGTGAGTTTATTTACACTAATGGGTTAGGGGGGTTTATTGAAACATTTGGATTTCCACACCCCTTTTGGGATTACAAACTTTGCCTTTGATGGCAATTACCACTATTAGGGGTAACTCCACTTGGATTTGGGACTTTTGAGGAGGTGAACACTAGGTGTGATTTTACTCACTAATATAGTGATAATAGATTTCATCCTTGATGTTGGTGAGATGAGGGCATGTGAGCATTGATTCAAACCTAGGAGTTCATGTACATCTGATTGAGCATCTAGGCAGGTCTTAGGCACCCAAATTTATCTAGCATTGGGGTCAGCCTTCATCGATCGCTTAGGTATCTAGATATAAATGATTCACTGAGGTTAGCTTCTAGAATATTCAACTATTATTTTCTTTGACTACATCGATCATTTGGTTCATACTTGTGGTCTTGCTAAGGGAGTCAAGGGTTTCTCACTCTTACACCTCTAGATCTGTTTTACTCCATGAGCCACCCTGTTGCTGATTGGTTTCTGAGTATAAAATTCAGTTTTCTACTTCCTCTACTTCCTGGGTCTCTTTGCTTGTTGTCCTTTGACCATCTTTGGAAAAGAAGGGAGTTCCATTTGAACTTCTGTTACTCCTTCATGAGTTGCATCATTATGCATCATAGAACTTTGGACAAGAACGATATCTTTATCATGTGTACTCTTGGAAGGACTATGAACTGATGCCTTTCCTAGTTCAGTGAGTGCAGAACTTGCTAGTTTGATTGTGATCCATTGCTGGTTCATGAAAACCTGAAGAAGTCCACTTCTTAGGTTTAAGTTGACCGAATGGTCATAGATCCAATCTTGACTTGAGATAAGAGGTTCCATGCGATCCTCATCCTCACACACTAGTATGTTATCTTCCATTTTGATATCGCGATGGAAAGTTCCACCTCACCCATGCAAGGGGTTTCCACACCTCCCAATCCTATGAGATAAGCTTCAATAGGATGGATGGTCAACTGCATGTTTTGATAGTGCAAAAATCTAAGAGCAGTAGTGGTTGCACCTGAGTCAATCAAGGCTCTTAAAAGGGTGTCTGAGGATTATTCTATGAGGGGTAACATTTGTAGTGTGGAACATAGCCATGTAATATCTTGGTGCCTCATGAATATCTTTTCTAGTTTGATCTCTACCTTCTCTTCTCAACTTCATATGCCAGATGCGTTCTAAGGCTTTCACCTGAAATTCTTTTCGAATTCTTCTTTCTTCTTCTTTGTGCTTCTTTGCTATGTTGAGTCAACTCAACATTTCTTCCATCAAGGGTTCTTGATATAGTTTCACTCTACATCCACTAATGTAACTAGGTAGTATATCACCCTCTAGGGTAGCTAGCTAGACGAATCCAGTGGTTGATATTTTGTTGATTATCATGGGCCCATAATCACACTTTTCTAGTTTTTTGGCATGTTGCTTCAGTGTATACACCAAGACTAGGTCTCCTGCTTTTAAGCCTTTATCTTTTACATGTGCATCAAAGTAAGCTTTTTGTGCCGTCTTAGCTGCATAGATCCCTACATTTTCTCTTTATCAAGTTTCTTAGAGTTGTTCTAAATCAAAAATTCTAGAAGAGACTTGGAATATGATTACACTTGGCACTTGACCCCTATTAGGTGTCAGCAACACTTGCTTTTGTGACACCCAGAACTCATGAAACATGATACTTGATACTTGATTGGTGTTTGTATTGATGTTGCAAAGTACAAGTGAATTTTTTAACTCTCGCTCTCTCACAATTATGATGGTTGGAGACTCATGAAAGAAGTGTATCTCTTTAAAAGAAAAAAAAAATAAAAGACAATGTAATCCATGAAAAATGTGGTTACATGACTATATATCTCCTAACAATATCTCCTTATATTTTACACTCTTCAACTCACAACATGGATTGCAAACCTAACTGAAGTGTCAAGTATTGAGATATCAAGCTCAACATGTGATGATTGAGGATGACACATATCACTTTTCATTTCTCTGACATATATAATGGTTATGCCGATACATATCATGGATACTTTTAGTAAGCTTTACTAGATTTATCTATCAAGAGTGATGGCACATTTGTTTCTTGCCAACACTCATTCACGGATATTAGGGTTTTCTTTATGCACTTGTACTGATTGTATTACAGAGCAATAAGAAGCAACCATTATTGCTTTGTCCAGTACAGAGGTTGGGTATAAAGGTGTTGCAATGGAAGCATGTGAGGTGTCATTGCTAGAGATGCTACATACAACTAGCATGAAATCCTATTTTTCATGTGAGAACAAAGCATATCGAGGTACATTATCACTTCATCAAGGAAAATGTATTAACATGTGATATTCATCTTGTTTATGTGAAGATAGACAAGCATGTTGTCGATATTTTCACTAAAGCACTTGGAACATAGAAGCTGAAGAAGTTTTGGAAGATGCTTGGATTATACGACATGACTTTGAACTTGAGGAGGAGTCTTGGGATATTACGCTCAAACATGTGATGATCGAGGATGACATGTACCACTTTTCATTTATCTAACATGTATATTGGTTATGTCCTAATCTTTTATGTAAATACCTTAAAAAAATAATTAATGATCTTAGGAAATTTTATTCCTATGCAATCTTCTTCTTTTTATAAATTATGATTGGTATAAAAGGGTTTTGTGTTCGAATTCCAAGATGTTAATGGTGAATGTGCCATGTTTCTCTCCATGTGAAAAATAAGGGAAGTCGAAGATGGCTTTCGGTCTTCGTCCATATACCATGTGAGATTTAACAACTTATTAGAGCGAATTAGCTATTGCATACAATCTATGCTATGCATTTGTAAAGAATATTGCATGCAATCACGCAATGTAAAGATATAGTGTTAGCATCATGATCACTAAATAAATAAGGCACACTTTTTCTTTATTTGTTCAGGTGGCTATAACACATGCCATGGACTATTCAAAAGAAGTCCCAACATTTACTCTTAATGCTTTGTGTGCATGAACGGTACGAGTAAACCACCTATAGAGGTCCAAAGTTCAACTCTCGAGCAGAACATGTAATGGCCTTGGCCAATTTAAAACTAGCTGTAACCCAACCTACCAGTTGTATATTTTCGAGATTCTCAAAGTAAGGAGGTGTTGCTACGGTTTGTTTGTGAATGTTCCTTAGTGAGTGTTTTTCCCACACACATATCTTTCATGCCTCCAATCCTTGAAGTGAGATGTCCGGAGTAGACATATGCAAGATTTCAAGGTGAGTTCGTATAGCATGACATCACATTTCGAGGAGACATTTTCACTCAATGAGAATCCTACATGTGACCAATCATTTTCAAATAATGCGACATTCCCTCATAGTTCTTATGTTAAGACATGATAGGAAGCACAAATACCAACCGTCCCATTTCACTCAAACGAGACATTGCTCGTGATGGAGATGAGAACCACATCTCCAATGAGATGACCTTGTATATAACAATGGCCCATAACCATGTACAAAGCCATCTCCATGTACACCATGTGCAGAGTCATATATGTATTTTGTCGCTTTACAATAAGCTCTATAGCTTGCTTTATGACATTGAAGCTTTTCAAATCTCCACAAAAAGCTACACATAACGTACGTCCACTTACATTTTCAAATGGCAAAATATCATTTGATAGAAAAAAATTGCAAAGTTTTGGGTCTATTATGAAATGTGGTGGGCTTCGCCCCCTCGAAACAATGGTGTACCGCTCTGACAGCAACTCCTCATTGGATATTTGAGAAGTTCAACCACTAATATTACTGATAAGTTTTGCTTTTTAAATACAGCTTCCGCCTTGTGTGAGTAGGAGAAGGTGGAACTCAAGCTGAGTCATAAAAATTGTGTCGCTCTGTATGAACCACCCTTCGTTCAAAGTTCTTTTTCCCTCAATACCTTTCCTTATTATGCAACCAAGAAAGCAACACTCAACAAACACCATAGTGTTGTCTTTCTTTATTGTGCAACAAAAAAGAAACGCTCAACAAACTAAAAGCAATGGAAGAGCATGATCAAGTCTATGGCTCACTCTTTCATTGGAAGAGATAAACAACACACTATTGCATTTTGCTCCTCCTCCATTTGAAGACACAAATTTCATATCTAAGTTTCCTTGTGTGCCAAATGAACCATAGTTAGGTTTGGTTTAGATGGGTTTACAGTGGTGCCCATCTTCCTGTTGATGCTGGATGAAAGCATGTTGATGGTGCAAAACCTCCTTATATCTACTAAACCACACTTGTTTTTTTTCACCCTCCTCAAAACCAAGCGAAAGGAGTGCAAATACATGATCTAAGAGAAAGAAACATCCAACACGATGAGATATAAAACCAACTCCCTTTAGCGGATAGTTGGCCTTCAGGCACTCTCGGTGGACTACATCAATAACTATAAAGACCATGCTCGTTGCGACAGGGTCAATTTCAACTCAAAGTAGCCTTCTTATTTGGCCATAAGGTAGTATTTAGGCTCCATCCATTCTTGCTGGGTGTCCTACCTTGCTTGTGTGGGATTTGTTTGCTGTGACAACGTTAACTTCAACTCAAATTGGTCTCCTTATTTGGTCCTAAGGTTGTTCCTATCAAGTTCCTACCTTAGTGAGCCTTCGAGCTCAGCTCATTCTTAATAGTTGCTAGGTGTTCTACCCCTACATGCATGATGGGATTTGAGAGGTACTATGGGTACTATACCCTTCACATTGCACTTTCAATTAATGCAAGCTCTGAGGAAGAGTAGATCCTAAGATCGAGCTTGGTTTACAAAAAAAAAAACACACCTCATGCAATCAACTGTGTGAACCCAAGCTTAAATCTGACTATGTGACATTTTACTTTACACATCAACCTTCCGGCTTACCCAATCCAGCCGTGTTTTTTTTCTACGTCAGCATCTTGTTCCGGTGGAATCGATGTCGCTTCCCGGCTAGAATTTCTCCCATACACCTAACATTCGGCCACTGAGGCGCCACGTGGAAACTCCTTTTCCACCCTTCCGAGTGTGAAAGCCAGACTGTCGTAACACACTCCGCGACTTTTTTGAACACTTTATTTGAAAGTAGATATTAGACTGACTAACGAGCTTTCGTTTGCTCGTGCGAATCTACCCCTCATAGAATCCTATTTGCCTCGATGAGGCCTGGGACCGCGTGTGGAATGGTACGCTTACTGGATTATGTGCTGCTGAAAGTGTCGATGGTCTCTTTGTCTTTGGCATTTCTGCGGTCTACCTTTCTTCACATGCTTTGAGCTTCCACAACTCCACACGTTCAGGCAGTGTGCCTTAATCGCCGAATTCAGGACGTATGTCAGCAGCTTCCAACTTTACGGGTTTTTATCCGTGATCTTTCGCAACGGGTAGAGTTTGCGAACTTGGGCTGAGAAAATTTGCGATCGCATGCCTGTGCCTATAAATATTATGTGCCTGCGTGTGCCTGTGTTTAAATGATTTTGCCCTTGTCGAGGTAGTGATCCATTCGATTCAGATAGTTGGGGCAGGAAATGCTCGTTTGGAATCTAGGAGTCCATTCGTACCAACTGCATTTACCCCCGAATATACAATACAATTTTCTGATGAGAAGCTACATCCTATGATGATTGGGAAGGAGAGTTCGAAAGTTGAGGAGCAGGATTTGCTGTTCATTTGATGTTCAGCGCGCTCCCTTTTTTCTTTTCCTTGTCCAGTGCTGAAATTTATGATCCAAGGTTGCAAAATTCTTGGAGGGGACTATTCAAAGGCACAATTGGTGGATTTGGCAAATGTCATAGTAGAAGCTAGCGTTTGCTTTCTTAGTTCGGTGTTTGTTTTCAGCGAGTTGCTTCAAGTATGTTTTACAAAGCATTTAAAGCAATTCAAGGGCTACGATACAAATTTGTTCTGCCATCATCGGAAACAGCTTCACTAGAGAAGTCTAAGGTTGTTAGAACAAATGAGAATGATCTCGATGCTGCAGGGACATGAAAACTTGTATTTTGGACGAACAACTTGCTTGAAAGCTTATTCAGCACACATTTTGACTTTACTATTGCTCTTTATTTCCTTTGTACGGGGGTTGCAGTCTGATATGCTTCTTCAAGCATTAATATCACATTTCAGTTTGTTCTCTCATTCAAAGTGCACATCTAGGGTTTTCTAGGCTTTTGGTAGGTGCAAACAGGGCTCCATGGGAAATTGCTGTGGATCTGCAGCGCATCCTCCCAAAAAAGAAAAGAAACCGAACCCTTATGCTGGCAATGCTCCCCACGTGCCTGCAGTCTCTCAGAAGAGTGTGCTAAATGATCTGCCAGGAGGAGTGATTGTTAGACAGGAAAGCATAACAGAAAATTACATTCTAGGCAAGGAACTTGGCCGTGGAGAATTTGGTATTACATATCTGTGTACTGACAAGAAGTCACAGGCCACACTTGCATGCAAGACTATTTCGAAACGCAAGCTAAAGACTCGTGTGGATATCGAGGATGTCAGAAGAGAAGTTGTGATTATGCATCATTTGCCACCTCATCCCAATCTTATTGGTTTGAAGGATGTCTATGAAGATGAAAGTGCAGTCCATTTAGTTATGGAACTCTGTGAAGGAGGGGAATTGTTTGACCGTATTGTAGCTCGTGGACATTATCATGAACGGGCAGCTGCAAGTGTAACACGTACGATTGTGGAGGTTGTACAGGTATGAGTGTAGTTCACATGTTTCTGGAGCTAAAAGCTGCAGGGTGTATAATATCAGTTGTGCAACATATGCCATTAAAGTGCATTATCAATGGTGAAAATCGATTTATCTTTCAGGCTTGCCACAAGAATGGTGTGATGCATAGAGATTTGAAGCCTGAAAATTTTCTATTCTTGAACAAAAAGGAGAATTCTCCTCTTAAGGCCATCGATTTTGGCCTCTCCGTTTTCTTCAAGCCTGGTATTTATGCTGCCTGATTCATCATTGCTCTTTCACGTGTTTTTAACAGCCTTTGATAACACAACGACTTCATTTCCTCCTTGCAGGGGATACCTTCGATGAAATTGTGGGTAGCCCTTATTACATGGCACCAGAGGTTTTGAAGAGACATTATGGGCCAGAAATAGATGTATGGAGTGCTGGTGTAATCCTTTACATACTTCTATGTGGTGTTCCTCCTTTCTGGGCAGGTATTTGTATTATAGTAGAGAGGATTTAAAGCCTCAATGTTTTAATATGAATTGTTGTATACTTGATTGGAGTCAAAGCCTTTATGAGTCAATTACCGGATAATTTTGATTCTATTTATGCTTTGGAGAATTTCTTTCTTCTGTACGTTTGCAGAGACAGAGCAGGGGGTTGCCCAAGCTATCCTTCGTGGTGTGATAGATTTCAAAAGGGATCCATGGCCTTTGGTTTCGGATAAAGCAAAGTCATTAGTTAGACAGATGTTGGAGCCTGATCCAAAACAACGATTGACTGCCCAGCAAGTTCTTGGTAATGTTCTTGAAGAAAACCTTCTGTCCAGTTTTACCAAGAAACACCAGTTATTCTAATGAAGACTTTGCACAGATCACCCATGGCTACAAAATGCGAAGCATGCTCCTGAAGTTTCCCTTGGTGATGCTGTTAGATCAAGGCTGAAGCAGTTCTCTGCAATGAACAAACTGAAAAAGAAGGCATTGCAGGTGCGAAGTAATTCTTTTGTCAGATTACACAGTGATTTATCCATGTCAATCATCCTTCAGAGGAATTGGATGCTTTGGATTTTCGCAGGTGATTGCAGATTTATTATCTGGTGAAGAAGCGGATGGATTGAAGAATATATTTAACTTGATGGATACAAATAAAAATGGGGTTTTGACAGTTGAAGAATTCGAAGCTGGCCTGCATAAAATTAGCTCACAACTAGCTGACATTGAGATCCATCAACTAATGGAAGCCGTATGTTTCTGGTTATTTTTGAGAGATACATCTAAGAGTCATTTGTTATCTGGATCTGCTGCATGTTTGTTATGTTAGGGTTGTGCTGCATGTTCATTATGTTAGGGTTGATGTATTCAATTATTGTTCATACCTTGATATTGATGATTTATGCAAGCAAAACTAGGATTGAGTTTGATTGCTGTAAGCTTTTCCTCATGATTTCTGTTCTTTACATTACTTCTCTTTTCTTCTGATTTCTTTGACACATTCTAGTGTGACTTGATGAGGACTACTCTATTACTTTAGATAAAAATTTGCTTTTTTGTGGCTGTTAATGCATCCTGCAAAGTTACATACACTAAACAAGTTTTCTATTTGCATAGCATTTGAAGGATGTTAGGAATGATTCACAGAATACACTATTACTGGTTCCTTTGGAAATGACATGTCTGCCTCACCTCAGAGGTTTTGGTGTTTTTCTATCAACAGGAAAAGAAGAGGCTTTGATTCTAGAAAGAGAAGATGGAGGACAGTTGACTTAGTAATTTATAGATTGCTCCTCTTCATGTAATAAACTTTTGCAACTCTATAGAAGTCAAGGGCATAGAAACTCAATTACAATGTACAGCTTATGTAAACAGTAGAAGATGGCTCAAGTAGTGAATTCAATGTGACATCTTTAAATGCATTTGATGGTCATATTCAACTGCATGAAAATGCTAAAGATAGGGTTGGAAGAGAGCCCATACGTGGTGATGTCATTGTTTGGCCCTGATTTAGAAACTAAGTCTGATAATATAGAATGTTTGGTAAGATTGTCAATTTGAGAGAGAAGACCAATTAAGAGATTTGATGCCTCTTTTTAACATGGTATCATTCATGCTATTTGATGACTGCGAGCATTTTAGATCTTGAGAGGCTAAGGTATGGGAGTTAGGGAACAAGTGGGAGCTGGCTGTATGAAAAGAAACCCAGGCCTTGCATGTCAATCAAACTTGGGATTTGACCGAGTCACCAAGAAAGGAAAACTATTCTTAAGAAATGGGTATAAAAAAAAATCATAGCATTTGATTGAAGAACAAAGCTAGCCTTGTGGATGGAAGGCCATGCACAGAAGGAGAACATTGTGGATTGAGGTGGCCACCTTTTGTGTTCTTGTAATTCTCATTGTTGCCCCTGTTTGAAAAGTTAAATATCATATGGATGGGGAAACAAGATGCTTGCATGGTGCTTTAAATGAAGCACTATGCACACATTAGATTAAGGGTTTTGCGATACTTGCGAGCGAAAGAGCACATGGTATGCAAAATTAAAAGGATTATGGTGGGTTAAAACAAGCATGAAGACAACAATACAAAAGTTTGTTTCATTCATGTTTCCACATGGGTCCAGATGCAGCAATTCATATCGCTCTTTGTATGCCAATAAAGATACGGATGGACTGGCCAAAAGATATAGGTGCAGCTGGACATACTTTGTGAATGAGTATCGAAATGTATAGGAAGAAGCAATTGAAGTCTCAAGAAAAATATATTAAAAAAATGTACCTTATAGATTTAACGTGGCTGATGCAAACCTTATGAGTATATCCTGTCATATAGATATCAAGCTGAATAAATGTATTTTCCCAAAATATGAAAGTGCATGCAGCCAATCATATGAAGAGTGTTCCTTGTGCATCCGGTTGAGGATCATTCAAATGTCATTTTTGCGACTTGTCCAAATATTTTTGTAGTGGGAGTAATGAGCGTATTTGTCACTCTTGTTGAAATTTTCGTGAGATTGATACTTAAAAACATAGTTTTTTTTCCATATAAGTATCATACTTCATACTCATAGAGGTATCTAAGTATGAAATAAGAAAGGAAAAAAATTAGAATTTTTTAATATGATATCATTTGTCACACATGAAAAGCTGAAAAATCATAGATTATGCGTAAGTTATGTTGATTTTACTGAAATAAGCGTTTACGTATATGAAATAAGTTATGTTGAGTTTACTGAAATAAGTTATGTTCACACACTTCAAGGGCACGAGGGCCTCTTTTTCTTTATTGGATTTTTGTGCGAAAATGATGAGATTCCCCATTGTGCTGATATGAATGCTATGGTGCTTTAGATACAAATTGTTTGGATATGAGACTCTGATATGTAGACTCTGAAGTTAGAGGTAAAACTAACTTCGGGAGTGAACTCGTAGTTGATATTCCTTTGTGGGGTATGGCATTCCTTTTTGGGAAGCCATTGGGCTTCGAGGAGTTTTGGTGCATGGAACTGCATAGGACTTGGAAGTTGGGATTGTGTTTAGGGTCCTTAATCACTTTCTTCCCCTTGTTTTAAGTTTTTGTTTGGGACATGGGGGCTCAAGGGTTGGCCATAAGAGCATGTATTAGTCTTTGAGACTATTTTTTGAGGATGTTATCAAGAGGCAACTTTTGGCCGTTTGAGTTGGAGTGGGTGCATGCCCTAGTTGTCATGCAAGTGTCATGGATACCTCAAATCCAACTTCAGATGCCAATGGACACCTTGAATCCATCCCTAGATATCGTATACCTTCACCATTCTTCAATACATATGCAAAATTTGAAGATTTTAGCATAACCATTGTGTAAAGTATGTTAGAAACTTGAAACACAACTTTATTTATGTCCTATTTTGATATGTGGAGACATTATTTTAACCTATTGACAACATTGATGATGTCATCAATCGTGAAAGTTTTGTGAAAAGTATAAATAGAGAAGTTTTTCACATCAATCCTTAGTCATGTTAATGCTTTCATGAGTTGAAAGCATCAAGCTTGGGACACAAGTTGTGGATTATGGACAACATGGAGTACAACAAATCAAGTAAGAACTTCACGTGCCATCCTTGCATGTTTGGTCATGTCTTATAATCTTCTCATGAATATTTCACCATGTACCTCGTAAACATGTACTTCATCTCTTGTGAATCTTAATACGGGACAACTTTTGTACACCTATCATTTTGGGTTGCGGGATCATCTTGTATCATGTCAAACAATCTTGTATTCACACTTAAGATTTTTGCTTATGGGATCATTTCATACTATACGCATGGTCCTAAGTTGTGGGATCCATTGTGTTAGGTTGATTAATCTAGTATTTTGCACGCTTATATGGGTTCTATCATAATGTTATGATAAGAAATATCTTGTAATTGATTTGCAATGGTGTCCAAAGTAGGGGAGCTTGGTCCAATACTTCTCAAATAGTTTGGCAATACTATTAGCCATATTCATATTAAAAAACCATGCATTCCATATTTGAACTAATCAAGTCTTCCTTGAAGACTTCATTACAATAATTCCAAGGTTGAAAGAAGAAGGTTATGACAAGGTGATCGAGTAGTGGAAATCCATGTAGTAGACTTCAGAAAATTGCTACATGGAACCTTATGGATCAAGAAGACTACCTAGCTAATAAATCTAGATACAATCTAAAATTTTTATGTATTTTTTATTTTATTTTTATTTAATAATTTTTAAAATTATTATTATTATTATTATTTTTCGTTTTTCATGAATTGTTTTTTTTTTTTGTGTCTCAGTTTGTATTGATTTTCTTTCTTGTTTGTATTTTTCATGTCTTATATTGATCTTAAGTCTCTTGCTTTTGTTTGTTGTTTTTTCCAACGTGTATGTGTTTGTGTTCTCTATCTTAAGTTCGTAAGTTTGGATATCTCTGAACTTATGAAGGTATATATACAATTTAAAAGATGAAGTTAAGGATCTTTTGCTTTCCATGTCTCATGTAAATGCTTTGGATGAAATTATCTATCTAAGTGATTTAATGTGAGAACCAATCACCTAAGGAAAACCAAGTCAAATCATGAAGAAACTCATTCTATTGACCTCAAAAGATTCACCAAAGTAAAATCATTGATTTGAAGGATAAATCTTACAAAGATGAATCATGAAATGCAAGTGAAGGACATGGCAATATCAAACCATGGAGAGGTGCTCGTTGCATTTTTCTCTATGAGAGAGCATGGAAGCGTTGCCAATATAAGGAAAAATCTGAAGGACAGATGAGAAGCGAAAATCCAAAGCTAAAAGAATATAACATTTTTTTGTGGAACTTGGAGGTTAGAACTATTTTAATGACTAGGTTAGATCATTTCTTTTTTGTTCATAATTAATCATCTTCAATCTTGCCATTCATACAATCGATTGACATGCTCTTGCTAGAAACCATTGTTAATGTTGTTGCTTATAAAAATATTAGTCAACTTGCTAAATTCCTCAAGAAAATTTTCTTATGCCTATTATTTCTATCCACCATAACATCATTTTTTGTGTTTGGGTCAATCATTTATGTTTCATTTCTCTCATTGTTTGCATTACTATGCCTGCTACATCAAAAGCAAATGCACATAATCTGGATGCACTTCTTATGGGTCTTGTTGCTTGAGGGGGAATTTTCATGGATGCTTCAATTCCATCTTTAAATGGCAACGAACACCTCAAATCCATTTTGAGATGTCATGTATCTTTACCATTCTCCATTATAGATCTGAAAATGGTAGATTTTTAACATTATCATGGTGTCTAGAGCATGGTGGAACCCTAAATTGAGCTTCCTTTATGTCGCATTTTTGACAATTGGAACCTCTATTTTACTCGTTGATATTGTTGATGACATCATCAATCATAATCGCAATTGAGAATTGCTCGATCAGAAGTTTAAGTAGAGAAGTTTGTCACGTCACTCCTAAGACTTTTTAACACTAATTCTCATGAGTTATGGAGCATCAACATTGGAGTAAAAGTCATGGAGCATGCATGCAATAAATTACAACCAATCAAGAATTTCTAATTCTACATATGTCATGTTTAGTTGTGCATTGTATTCTTAGCATAAAGTTTTTATCATATACCTTGTAATTTTGTGCTTCATATCTAGCAAGGGACATCTTTTCTATACCTATGATGCAAGTCTTCTTGTATAGCCTTCAACAATCTTGTATTTGTTGGAGTTTGGGGATAGAAAAGGCACATAAATAGCCAAAGGAAGAAGAAGCTTAGGAGCACAATGTAGAGTGTATTACTAAGTGTAGAATAGACAAAAATAAGTGGCCCTTTAGGTTATTGGTATATAGACATGTCGGGGGGGGGGGGGGTGGTGGGGGGAACCCTAAAGTGCCATGACAATCCTAAGTGCGTTCACACACATCACTATCAAAATATTCTAGCGAAATCCCCTAGGATTGACTCAGTGAACAAGGGGTTGACACTCATGTATAAGGATGTGTCAACCAATGAGTATTAAGGTCAATCCACAAAAGGGAGTAAGCCTAAAGCTTTGCGAAAAGCTTCAAACTTCTCATGAGGTAGAGCCTTGTAAAAAGGTTTGCAACATTATCTTGTGTGGGCACATATTGCAAATCAATTTATTCAATAGAGAGTCTCTTCCTTCTATAATGATAGTGCACCTCAATCTATTTAGTGAGAGCATGGAACATTGGGTTCCGCTTTGACTCTCAAATATGCTGGTGGAAGAAGTCTGACCAACACCCAAGTCATCCATTTGGCATCTTAGCTACACACTCAATAGTAGCTGTGAAAGCTTCCCTATGCTCGACCTGAGTCTTAGAACTAGAAGTGGCTACATAAGGTTGTCTCTTACTCAACCAAGATATGCATGCGCTACCCATCATGAAGCAAAAACCACTTGTGGACACACAAGTGTCATAACAACTAGCCCAATCTGATTGAGAAAAAGCATGTGAATATGGAGGTACTCACCTTCCCTTGGGATAAAACTACCCGAGCTGCATGGTACTAGATAAGTAGCAAAAGATGCTCGTAACTGCTTTCTAATGCTTAACTCCTCGGTTATGAATAAATCTGTTCATTTGAGAGGTGCAAGTTGAATATTAGGCCAAGTGATGCATACATAAATAAGGGCAAGCATCAAATGCATCTCCCACATCATGAAGACTTCATAGACATTGATTATTGATAATTTGATTGGACAAAGAGTGAAAAATCATATGTATTTCATCATGTCCCAAAAAGAAAACTACATCCTCATCACCATATCATATACATAACAAGAGTAAAGAGTCCATGCACATAAGATTCAATGATGAAGGTTGAAGCTGAGTTTGTGTGTTTGAGGAGTAAAAATGCCCTCTATTTATGCTTGTGAGGTGGGTTCAAGATGCCAAAAAAAGGTCTTGAACTAAAAAAAAATTGGCACAAAAAAGGGGTCCTCCATATTCAGTCGTCCCCAAGTCCGTCTTGGATTTGTCTTATCACAACAATCCATCCCGGGGACACAGCTTGGGGAGGTCTCCTTGTCTAGACAAGCAAAAGGGAACACAAGCCATCTTGGCTAAGCGTCCCTTAATTCTAGCCTAGGGGGATGGCGTCTTGGCATCCTAGGACCCGAGGACATGTCCCCTTCTGATTTTGTCAATGAAGACTCAATCTTAAAAGGACAAGTCTTTGCAACAACCATTCTTGCCTCTTTCTTCTTTGCCTCTTTAGCAACAAGCTTAGGATAGTTTTTGATTATATGATCATTTGCCTTAAAGTATTCGCAAAACTATTTCTTCTTATTTATTTTCTTCTCATCTTTGGATTCCTTCTTTGATTGTCCAATACTTGCAAATTTCTGCTTAGGAGAGGAAGAGCTTCCTTTACCCGTTCCCTTATTACTAGCAATAAAAGTTTGATCTCCAATATAAATTGTAGATTTGTTTTGCCTAGACTAGTCTTCTTGTAGCAAAATGGATATTAACTAAAAAGTCAAGGCATTTGGATTGCCTTTGATCATCAATCGAAGGCATTTGGATTGCATTTGGACTAACTAAAAAGTCAAGGCATTTGGATTGCCTTTCATCATAAGTCGAAGAGTAGAACCAAAATCTTGAATCTTGATAAGAATCATGTAAACCATTAAGAATAGTCTCCATGATTGAACTATTTGGCAAAATTTCATATGCAACAATTAATTGCTCCTTCAAATCAAATCGATTGCTCATTCTCCCATTGTTTTTGGGAGGTAAGCAACAAAGCTATGAGAGTAGCGAGGTACAGTTGGGGTGCGGAGATGCTGATAGATACATGCCACACTTCTTCTTGCTGTAGTACAGTAGAGGACAAGATTAATGAAGAGAATATGTATTGTGTTAGGGTATGGCACATGAATGTACTTCGTACCTATCTTTTTATTACTTTTGTTTTATTTTTAGATGGATTTATGTAAAGTGTGCTAGAAATGAATTCACACCTATGCGCATTTAAAGACATAATGGCCCTTTATTTCCAACAACCTCCCACCTAAAGGCAATGTGCCTTAAAAAAAATCAGCTATGTCTAAGTGTGTACAAAGTTGAAATACATATATCTATCCAATTCCCACGATCTGTCAGCAATGAGTAAACCGTTCTGTTGAAAGACCCTTCGTGAGAAGATTTGCTGGATTATCATCTTTATGCACTTTGATAAGCTCAATGGTCTTGCTGTCAAGTACGTCTCTGATAAAGTGGTATTTTATGTGTATGTGCTTTGTCTTTGTATGAAAGATGGGATTCCGTGCTAGCATGATAGCACTTTGACTCTCATAGTGGAGAACAGGTAATTATGCCAAGATCTCCCACCAGATGTGAAAGCCATAAAGCTTCCTTGCATGCCTCAGTGGCAGCCACACTCTGCTTCTGTAGTGGACAATGCAACACACTTCTGTAACTTGGAGATCCAAGAGACTGCTCCTCCTGTGAAGGTAAACACATAGCCTGAGGTGGACTTTCTATTGTTAGCATGCAAATGGCTTCTGCTTTCCAAAGCAAATACTCAAATCCTTTGTGCCTTTGAGGTATCTCATGAGTCATAAATACCTTCACTGCTTCCGAATGCTTTTTGCCAGGGTTTGCCATGTACCCCCACTGCAAAGGCAATATCAAGATGTGTAGCAACCATAGCATACATCAAGTTACCAACAATTGATGCACATGGAATCTTGGCCATTTCAGACTTCTCATTATCAGATGTAGGGCTGTCATTTGCACTAAGTTTCACATATGGAGGCAATGGAACCCCAATTGTTTCCCCCCTCCATATTGAAACGCTGCTGAACCTTGGAGACATACTCTTGTTGTGATAGAAAAAGTAATCCTTTTGACCGATTCTTGATTATTCGCATGCCAAGGATGTGATTTGCATCACCAAGATCTGTCATGTCAAAGCTGCCATGAAGATATTGCTTTAGTGAATCTAAGGCATGAGTATTCAACATACAAAATCAAAATAATCAGGCTGCCATCTGCTGCTTTCTTGATGTACAAGCAGTGATCCACTTGACTTTTATGAAAACCTTGAGATTGCATAAATGTATCAAGCTTTGGGTGCTATTTTTAGCCCATATAAACTCTTTTTTAACTTACAGACCGTCTTTTCTTTGCCTTTAGTCACAAACCCTTCAGGCTGCTGCATGTATATATTTTCATGCAGATCACCATATACAAAAGCAGTTTTTACATCCATTTGTATGAGCTCCATATCTTCAGCTGCAACCAAACCCAAGACGGTTCTCAATGTAGAGGAACTAGAAGTGACCTTCACCTTGTAAACCCATTTGCATGGAAGTGTCTTCTGCCCTTTAGGCAAGTACACTAAGTCCCAAGTGCCATTTTTTTCAAGAGATTCCATCTCTGACAACATGGCTTTATACCATTTTTTGTTGTCTTGTGGGTTCATTGCTTCCTTTAAGCAAGTAATTGGTCACCATGATATAATCAACAACATTGTTTGCACCAGAAGCAAATCTATCAGGCTGTCTAGTAGCTCTAGTCGATCTCCTAACCAAATGATCATTGTTTGCTGGTTGCTGAGCCTGCAAGTTATCATTTTGAGCGAAGATGGTTCTCAATGTAGACATCTTGACTACAGGGGAGAAGATCTCATCAAAATCAACTCCATATTCCTGCTTGTACCCCTTCGCAACTAATCTTGCTTTGTACTTTGGTGAGGAACTAAAGTGACCATCTTGTAAACCCATTTGCAAGGAAGTGTCTTTTGCCCTTTATGCAAGTACACTAAGTCCCAAGTGCCATTTTTTTCAAGAGATTCCATCTCTGACAACATGACTTTATACCATTTTTTGTTGTCTTGTGGGTCCATTGCTTCCTTGAAGCAAGATCGTTCAGCGTAATCGGTCATCATGATATAATCAACAACTTGCACCAGAAGCAAATCTATCAGTCTGTCTAGTAACTCTAGTCAATCTCCTAACCCAATGATCATTGTTTGCTGGTTGCTGAACCTGCAAGTTATCATTTTGAGCTTGCTGTTCTGGTATTTCAGCTTGCAAATCAGCATTAGCTGTTGGCTGTCCTGAGTGTTCCTGCACATTTGGTGGCTCATCATTATGGGCAATGGTTGGCTGATTGTTTCCAGGATTATTTTCTGCATTAGCAGATACATTTGTCATTTACGGCAGGTATTTGCTGCTATACAGCGGGCCTATTTTACTGTCCAAAAGGTATTTCTTCTCGGAATACAACCCAACAAACCTTTTCAGTCTTTTTGGGTTGTCTACGCATGGGAGTTTCTTGGAAGATAACATCATTGTTGCGTACTATTTTTCTTTTCTCGGGATCACACTACCCCATTTCACCCTCTTTACCATATCCTAGGAAAACACATTTACAAGACTTTGGCTCAAGTTTGCTGCATTCTTCTTTATGAATCTGCACAAAAGCCGCGCAGCCAAACACTGTTAGGTGAGCATATGAAGGTGGTTTGTAAAAGTTTATACTTGAGTGAAAATAACTGGCTTGAGCATATGAATTTGGGTATATTTTTTTTTTTGTTTTTTTTTTTTTCGTCCCTTTTTTTTTGGTCCCTGTGTTCGTTATCTTCAGTTGGATAAAATTTGAACCTACAAAAGTTTATACTTGAGTGAAAATAACTGGCTTGAGAATAGTTGAACCGAGGATAACTGAGATGAGAATAATTGAGCTCAGATGGCTGAACTGAGAATCTGCTTGAGAATATTTGAGCTCAGTGAAATCGAGATGAAAAGACAAAATTAAGACAATACAAGTTGCAAATCTGAGATTACTTGCTTTGGTACCAAATTGTTACCTTTTTACACAAATTTTGCACAAATAAATCTGAAATTTATAGCTGAAAATGATAGTAGAATATATTCCAGATATGAATTGAATAATAATCTCAAAAATAGAGGCTGAATACAAATAAATACTTGAAAAAGAAATGGGCTCAATATGGATTGAAAATAGAAGCTGCTGAAGAAGATACGAGACCTCAAAATCTGAATTGAGTCTTCAAAATAAACTTCGGAAGTTTAAGCTGAGGTTAATGAAGAAAGCTCCACAAGACTCCTCAAGTTTGCTCTGCTACAATGAGTTGAATATCTGATAACGACCTTATAGGCAACCCAGGCCATGTATTTATAGGCTTAGGAATAAACTCAAAGGCATTCAAAAGCTGTTTTATAAGAGAAGTTGAATTTGTAGAAGTGAAAAGCAGCTTTGATAGACAAAAATTTCGCAACTTTGCTTTTGGGCTTCAAGTAGCTGATCTTGATTTTAAAACACAGAAAAGCTGCACCTTGATTTTAATAATGCTTCAACTCTGCATTTTTCATTTTTCAATATCAGCTTTGGGTGAAGCTCTGTAAGTTCAAGTGGAGGGTTGAAAATGGATTTTTGGCTGGGTAAAATATCTCTTGATTGTTTAAAAACTTGATGGGTTAAAACCTTCTAGTGAAGTTTATGGAGATTATTTTTCCGACAATATTTTCGATCATTGTAGTTTATCTAATTATCACCTAAAGTAATTGGATAGTTTCTATGACCTTCACAGAACGTGATAGCTTCAGAACCCCAATCTTGCACCACTTTTGCATGTCAAGTTGACCCAAAAGTAGGTTATAATCTTCCTTTTGCCCCAACAATTTGATGACTACAAAAGTTATATGGAATGTTGCATCTTGAATTTGGATAGGGATATCTTTTAGAGGACTCGTAGGGGAAAAAATGAACCCTCCTTGGACCTTTTAGATTAAGTGTTGATTAGTGGTGGACCTTGTTCTTTGAGTAATTTCTACCTTCCCTTTGATTTTGATTCAAGAAAGGTTGTCTCATCTAGTGCTCAGGCGTGTCTGAAATAACCTAATAAAAAATGAGCTGAATTTCCACTTTTTGGAGTATCCCTAACATTATCGACCTCTGAGTGTAATGCTGATTTGTTTGCCTCTTTTGAAATGTCAGATTTGTGGCTTTTGCATCTTTATTTGGGCATTCGGTTTATGCAAGTTGATGGAGGAATTGCTTCGTCTCTGATAATATTGATACCTTGCAGAGTTTTCGCCTTGAGGACTCTAAATCTATTGCTACTCCCTTTTAAACAAGCTTACAATCGAATTTTTATGATGCTGAATGTAGTAAAGTTTTGTTTAATTGCCTGGGTTAACAAACATTGGTTTAAAAATAAGTGGTTTCTGATTGAGCATGCAAACATTCTGGTTATGCAAATGGGACTCCTCTGAAAATTCCCATGAGGAAGTACAGGCTTTTGATTCACTGTAGGCCAGCTTAAAGGAAGAAATGTTCTACACCTGGAGGGAATATCTGGGGGCTCTTGATTTACTACGGGTAGCTCAAAAGGAGAAAGCTTCTATCTTTTTATGACATCCTTAAATGAAGGTATTTTTGAACAATTCCTGTGCGAGGAACATTGGGCATTCATCATCTCTGGGCCCTGAATTGGTAAATTTTTTGAATGATTGGCCAATGAGTGATCAATTCTTGAATTTAGTCTGTCTAATGTAGACATGCTGGATCCATGATATGTATTTTACATGTGATCTTTTGAAGTACGCAAATATGATTCTGAAAGATCCCATGATGGAATATCAGGCTTTTATTCACTACAGGCTAGCTTAAAGAAGGAGAACTGTTACTCCTGGCGGCAATATCAGGGGGCTTTTAATTAATTATGGGTAACTAAAAGGAAGAGAACTTCTATCTTTTTCTTTTGACATTCGTAAACAAAGATATTTTTGAGCAAATACTGCACTAGGGACATTGGGCATTTGTCACCCCTGTTCAGGACATTTTTAGAATGATCGACACCTGAATGATCAATTCTTGAATTCGGTCTGTCCATTGCAGACTTGCTCTATGATATATATTTTAGCTGTGATCTTTTGAAGTTTCAGTTGACCATGCAAACATTGGATGACCCCAAAAGATCGCATTAGAGAATACCAAGCTTTTGATTCACTATTGGCTGGCTCAAAGGAGGAAAACTTCTACCCCCTTGAGGGAATACCAGAGGGCTTTTGATTCACTACGACACTGAAAGGAAGAAAGTCTTCATCTTTTTTTTTTTTTGACATCTTTAAACGAAGATATTTTTGAACAACTTCTATAGTAGGAACATAGGGCATTGGTTGTCCATACTCAGTAAAGTTTTTGAATGTTTGATCCCTGAATGATCACTTTTTGAATTCGGTCTCTCCAATGCTGACATGCTCCAATATTTGTACTTTAAATGTGATCTTTTGAGGTTGAAGTATGACTGTAAATGCTTCAATCATTGAAGTTACCTACGTTCTACCTGGGATGGTTACACTCAGCCAAACACTAATATTTTAGTGCTTTTCCCACAGGTAGGTATTGATAAAAACTCTTCCATTGACTATCCTAAATTTGCTGCATTGGCCATTCACCTGCAAAGAATGGATAGTGACGAGTACTTACACAAAGCTTTTGCTCATTTCGACTTGGACGAGAATGGGTTCATTGACCTTGATGAGCTTAAACATGCTTTTAGAGATGAGTTAGGAAGTAGTGATGCCATGGAACTGATCAACAATGTAATGAAAGAGGTAGATTTGGATAAGGTATGATTGCATAATCTCTTTTTAATCTGTATTTTTCAGAGTTCCATTATGAGCAGTTCATGGGGTGGTTCTTATTATAATCTGTTATTCTTCATTTTGTATTGAAGGACAACATCTCACATAGTCGGTCTTTCATTCGCTTGTTTATTGAGCTTCATTGATGACCCTCATGCAGGATGGACAGATCAGTTATGAGGAATTTGCCAGTATGATGCGCACTGGTACAGACTGGAGAAAGGTTTCCCGTCATTATTCCAGGGGAAAGTATACCAGTCTGAGTATCAAATTGATGCAAGATGGTAGTCTCCAACAGCAGGAAAATACTGCTACACAAGTAGGAACCGAAACATAGAAGTGTAAGTGGTAATGATTGACCATGGCAATGAAACCCACGGATGGGAGAAGATCATATTGCTGTTTATTATTGTTAGAATTTACACATTTGTATTCATAAGTATTTTCTGTGATAGTCTGAAGCTATTTATCTAGAAGAGAAGATAGAAGTCTTCATGGGTATGATAATTACTTGAATTGATTGCGTATATGAGCTCAAATCTGGTTGTAAATTTCTTTAACATTGGATGATTAACAATGAAATAATCAAATTCCTATTTTGCAGTTTGAAACCTTCCTCTGCTCTGCACTAACTTCTCATGATATTTAATATGACTGATTTCACTTGGCATGATGCGGACCTAGTCTGGTTGATTCACCTCCCCCCCCCCCCCCCCCCCCCCCCTTTTTTTTTGTTGGTGTTTATAATTTGTGAGCGGTTTCTTCATGCTTCACTTTGTTTATCATATGATGCGATTATTACAATGAGTCTGCAAATGTTTTTGTGGTTATATTGTTTTATATGCATACCAAAAATGTACCCATGGCCCCCCTCCGCCCTCTGCATGTGGGCTTGCTCTGCAATTTTGGCAATAACAGGAGTATGTTATGGACTTCATACTTTACTCTGGACAGGCTGAAGGAAAAAAGTCTGTATAACTTGTCTTTTCCAGTCTCACACATGAGTAGTATGAGCACCCCAAGATCTATATGTGTTATAAAAATCCTTTAAATTGGAAGTTCCTTCAATCTCTTGAGCAGTGCTTGGGTATCGCCAAGGTGAGCTCAGCATAAGGATGGAATCTAAGATCTGTTCTATTGTTTTTTTATAGCCATAAAAAATGTGCCATATGCTTTCTCTCTCTTTTTATTTTGGCATATAGGAGTAGTGGCTTGCATACCATTTTAGGAGGAATAGGAGTACCTTATGGTTTTCATACATTATTTTGACCCCAAAGGTGAAACCAAGTAAACAAAGGCCATATACATATAATGACGCCAAAACTTAGAGACAAATTGATAAACTACTAGCTACAGGATTCATATATGAGATTGAACACATTGAGTGGGGGTCTCCCTTGTTGTAATCTCCAAGAAGAAAGGATACTTGAGTATGTGTCAACATAAGTGGATGTATAGTGAAGAAATATTTGGAACCATTGATGGTTGAAACATTTGAGGAGCTTAATATGGTAGAAAAATGAGAGATGAAATGATGAGTCAAGGAATAAGCTCAAGAGGAAGCAAGGGAATGAATAAAGAGGAACAAGGAGAGGAACATCAAGAAGTTGAGAGAAATTAACAAGGTGAAACAATTGAGAGCTATGCGTATATTTTGATGAGTGTAATCAAGAACACTAGTGTTAAAGAAACTTGTAGGCTTAGAATTAAAATTGCAATAAGTGAAGAATTGTACGCATAGAAGAAAACATTGATTGATTTAGGTAAGGAGGGAATGTGATTTGTTTATTACTAAGATTGGAAACGAAGAGAGCCATATTTTGATAAGATGCCTACATTAAGAATGTCAATAGGGAGTTAATTCCATGATTAGGTGAAGTAAACCTAATGTTCTATTTGGAGGGAGTTTTACGCGAAGATTTCTTAATATGTGAGGAAAACTATCTCATCAAACCATTGAGGATGAGGATCTCATTGAATGATTGATTCTAGGTCATGATCGGTTGATAGATATCAAGTGAATGTGAATTTTGGTGGTATTGGTTTGATTGCTTGTCTACATTCCACTCAAACCACCCTCCATATGCACAACATAGTACACTAGTAGGGAGCGTGTCAAGACATAGAGATCATCCTCTGACATGTCAGAGAGGAGAAGCAAGGAAAGAAAGTGAGGAACAAAAGCAAAGAATAAAGTACATCCTTGCAAAACAAATATGATGTCCAAATTATTAGTGGAAACTTAGTGACAATAGAACTATATTTGGATTCCCAATCAAAGAATATCACTCGTGAAGTTAGGAAACAAGGAACCAAAGTCATTGACACTCAAAAATTGACTATGAACAACTCTGTAGTTACTTCTCAAAAGACTAGATTGCAAGAAGAGATTAGAACACAGGAGGATTCCTAAATAACTAGTTGAAGCACAAAGAGGATTATTGTATATCTAGGTGACTAGACAACATGTAGTTGAAATGAGGAAAACAACCCAGGTTTCCTATGGACCAACGTTAAAGATCATTACTAGACCAAGAATATATGGGAAAAGAAAGAAATCAAAGAGAATATCGTGACACTGACAATGGATCGTACCCATTTTGATATACCTCCCTTTGTAAAATATTTCATATAAAACATGCTAGAATTGACAATGGATCATACCCATTTTGATATACCTCTCTTTGTAAAATATTTCATAAAACATTCCAGAATCACCATCGATACAGGAAACCTTCACATGTGGCAGGTCTTGTGCTCATCATACAAAATCTCCCTACACACTTCTTAGAAATTAGATTCTAAAGTATGCATCTATAGGGCTAATTACATGTCATGCACATGCACATACGAGGTTTCCCATGCATAAACACGTGTATCATACCATCATATAGTTGAACAAAGTATAACTAGAAAATTTTACTCACTATCTTTTTTTGAAGCAAAAGCAATGAGACATCTCTAAGATTGCAGACGACATCTTCATGGAGGACACTAGTACAAATAATGCTAGTTGGTATGGGGCAGCTTAATTCACTCGAACTACCAAGTAAAAGTATAAATTATCCACTCACAAACTAGATGATTATAGAGGATAAGAACCATATTCACCTCAATGCGAGGTTGCTTTATTTCTTTCATACCATAGAAGCTATAGAGAGAACCAGTTTGCTTTAATTTTTAAAGAAGTTTCAAGTGATACATAAAGTGATCAAGTATGTGAGGAAGGTAGTAGGATTAAAGGCATTTGTTTCACTACCAATCATCCATGTGGATTACGATAGATGGGTTCATTTCATCAAAACTTATGAGCAAAAGGATACATAAGATGGAGACATTGTTGGAACGGAAAAAGTTAAAGATTTAAATGGGCACATCTAAGAGATTTTGGTTAATGGGTAAATGGGCACCTTATCTTCTTTTCTTGCAAGTTTCAACATTTATCGCCATAGATAGGTAGGACTGTGTAAGAAATAATAGGACAACAAAATAACAATAGACATAGTTGAGAAAAAAACACAGAAAAAAAAGAGAGATGCACACTTAGAGAACTCAAATTCTCAAATTGCCAAGAGCAATGCCTCTACAAAGGGTGTTGTCCACCCATGCGCTCCCAATATGGAGCTTAGATGGGGTTCTAGATAGACTCTAGATGAAGGGCTTACAAGTGTGCATTGCTGTGTAGAGCTATAGATGGGTCATGCTTATATAGCTTTTACAATGGAAGTATGTATAGATAAACATATTCAAGGGAGACAAAATAGTCGGTACAATATATAATCTAAACATATCTCCATGACTAGAAGTCCTATCATCATGGCCCTATGGGCCAGGGGGATATGCCCCTTAGACCTCATAGAAAAGGGCAAGCCCCCTCTACACTCCTCCCATTAAGGTTCTATGGGGAAACCGTGTGGTACCACAAGGACTTTATTTTCACCTTAAATGGCAACCCAATGGCATGGAAGTTTATGCCCGATCTAACCTAATGGCTAGCCTCATAAAGATTGTCTATTATCATCAATGGTCACACATAGACCTCATCTAACTTGGAAGTGAGGGTTCCACAAATGTTGGAGCTCTCACAATTGCTTCTCTTCATAATGGGGCCCTTACAACTTAGAGAAGTATTGAGTATATCTAATACACTCTAGGGTCTTTGCTTAGGCTTATTTAGTTTCTACTACTTGAATTGATATACACTTCTTCCTACTTGATGATCATGATACCTTTTCATTATTGTGTCCAACCAGGTATATCAGGGGCTTGAGCATTTCTTGTCATGGGGAAACTTTTGGGTGAGCCTTTTAGAGAGATTGTTTGTGCTCTACTATGAGAAAATATCAATGGGCATATGACATGTGCCCTAATTTCACCCTTTTGTTTTTCCTTAATTCAACTCAGGTCCAATGGAGCAAGATTGTAACTTCAAATTCCCAATAGAAGTGCTTCTAATGATATGGAAATAGGATTGTTTCTTTACGAATCATAGTAATGATTTGGGAGAAGGAAACTCAGATAGTTTATTCTCCACTTGCATAGAAATAGGATTGTTTCCTTATAAATCATAGTAATGATCTAGGAGAAGGATACTTAGATAGTTTACTCTCCAATTGCCACAATCAAGCATTTCTACTACTTGTTTGGTTCTTTGGCCATGTGACAAAGCATGGACAATAGACTTATGGGGAATGACATACCTATCTTGAGTGGGGAATGCAATGTCGATGGAAATTCCTCACCACCACGTTGATGGCTAGTAGATTTAACTCTATAAAGGTCGTCAACATTTTATCCTTCTCAACCTCAAGGATAGAGATATATTTCAATTGAGATCCATTACCAATCAAAGAGGATATAAATCCTCTTTGATTGGTAATTGGATAGCTTGATGTTTCTTGGAGTCCCATTAAAAAATATAATGTGAACCATGGATAGCCGATCCATTCTTGCATTATAAGTGGTGATTCCTTAGTAGAAACGATAAAAATCTCGACTAATGAGTGCCATCTTTAGGTAATTCTTACATCATAGATTATTCCATACACTAATAGATTTTGAAATACTCAAGAGTTGTTTGAAATTAAGGGCCATGAAATGAAATTTACATTGCTTTCCTATAAAAGTGGTTTTTGTTATGTAGAAATATCCACAATATTTAAGAGATTCATTCATGGTGTTCTTATGCCATTGATTTGTTGCAGGCATGATGGATCCAACATATAATTCATCAAGTACATGGGTCGATGGTTGAGGATTTTGAGTACTTGTCTCCTCCATTGATTAGCAAAACACTAGACACAAAGATATTAAGCATGAACACTTTAAACTTCATGGTACCTTCATTTCTTCATACTTCATCATAGGTTGAAGGGGCCATATCCAACCTTGGCTTTCTTTTCTTTTTTTTGGTTGTACACAATTGGATCATAAGGGAATGGAAAGGTTACAAAGAAGAATAAGGAAGATTTAGAAGAATGAAAAATATACAAATAAGGAAATTACTCTACATGGCACAAGGTGTTCATCAAGATGAGGGATTTCACCACTCCTAGAGTATGTGCATACTGATAATTGATGCTTCTTACGTGCCTATGTGGGAATGAATGGAAATGGCCCTATTGATGCTTACGTGCATGGGGAGATCATAAATGCAATAGAAGAAGGATAAAATTGTGAATAACTTTGATCAGGATGCTTCTTCCATGGTCTCCAAGTCTCATTCAAGAGTTGATGATGTTCCAAAAAGATTGTGTTGGAAGATGACGTTCCATATTGAGATGAAGAGAGATGATGGATTACTCCCCTTGTGAGCAAGAATTTTTCACAATATATGCTGAACATTTCTTGTGTGGTTGATTACAAAAGTTCCTTAAGATGAAACTTAAAGATTTCATTGTATTATGCATAACACCATGGCCAGGCAGAGTGGGTGGAGCTATCCTAAGTTGATGGTACATTATGGACTTAGAAACTGAATGGTCCACATGCCCAAGGAAAAAGTGATTATATGAGGCTTTATTTTGTTTTAAATTCCTCGGAATCAGTCCAATGTTATATGAGACAACAAAAAAAAGGAACCACGCCCATGTAACGACTGGACAACCCTTGAAGGGATCATCGTTGTAACTTTTGCTAAGTATATGGAACTTGCCGTTGTAACTGAACTGTAGCTTTATCACGAACAATGTACTTTCTTGACACCGGATGGAAGGCAAAGAAACTGTTGAGCATCTCGAACACAGAAACAGACGAACATCGCAATGTCGTGTGCCACAGAATAGCTAGCCTTCGGATGGCGAGAATAAAGAGCAAGAGCTTAACAAGAGCCTGAAATTCATAAACACCATGGCCCGTCAATCCCTTGGCGTCGAAGCTGGATGTTAACTCTAACGGGGGGAAGAACATAAGATATCAACCCTAAAGCACAGAATCGTACTCCAAAGCGCTTCCATTCGACTGTGGTTCTCCCTATTCTGACGCCTGCCAAAAGAAAAACCCGTTGAATAATCCTCTGCCATCTTCTTCAATGCACCTGCAAACGAAAAACAACGAAAAAACAAAGATGGCTCTCCTCCGAACAGAGAATGTGCCCTTTTTTCTTATGCTACATCCTCCACATATCCCTTATTGACAAGGGCGGCTACGGATTCATTCACCTCAGGGATTGATGGCCCCAATTTTAAAGCTCTTTAGTGGTGTCAGATCTAAAGAAAAACGGCCTGCCACACCCCTTCGTTTTTTCTTGTGCCTCAGAACCACCAAAAATGAGTTGGGGCCCACATGACTCCCTTGGATTCTGTAAATACATTTTCTAGTAATTGGCTCCGTGGAGGCAATGTGCTAGCATCAGCGAATTCCACACATAAAACAAATATCATTGCGTTCATCACCGCAATATAGCCATGAGAGGGCATGACAAACAAACTCTCAGCTTCTACAAGACTACCACATCTCCCATAAGCGGAAATCAAAGCACTGTGAATAGAGCCACCTGATGTGCACCCTATTCTATTTGCATCACACTGCAATGCAGGTACTATCTCTAACACCATCAATTTCCACGAATTTTCTACCATTGATAGTCTTTTCTCACATTCCGCAATGATGCTGCACGCATTAAGGGTGATCCCAAATGTCAACTCGGTTGGATAGACATGATCTTCAAGCATAAGTGGATAAAGCTGCCAAACCCTGCTGGCTTGTCCATGCTCCAAATAGGAAGAAAGCATTGTGGTCCATGTAATCATATCTCTTTCTTCTTTTCTTGCATCTGCAGATGCAATAGCAAGCCCTTTTCTCCCCATCCCTGCAATCAATATCTCCACATATTTCTCATCAATCACCAAATCTGCTATGCAAGTACCTGAAATCAAGCAAATTTCCTGCCAAATAGAACCGATTAGTGCATCAAAATCAACCATTTTTGGGGCAAACATACTTCCCTCTTCAGTTTGCATACCTTGCCATCGAGCCGATACTCCAACTGAACCTGCACTCATTGAAGCTATTAGTGCTCAAAAATCACTCATAAATACATTCAAATCAGTCACTTCCAAAATGATCCAAGAACATGCACATATACGCAATTCCATTTCAGCCATGCATCAATTTGCTCATACATTCCATTATGAAAAATGGTCTCAACCAAAATAATACATGCACATCTTTCCACGTTTTACACATGCAACTACCATTGCGGAAAACAAAAACGGAAATACCGAAATGAACAACGACAACTGAAATGAATCCAATCGGAGATGCAAAAATACCCAAAATGCATACCCCATTATTGACCTACTATTCGCTATGTACAACCATTCCATGACTAGACATTCCCGAAGAATCCCCTTCGTCGTCCTACAAAAAATCATCGAAACTCGAGTGCAAATCAAGACATACATCAGAACCCTGGAGTGTCCCACACACTAGAAAAACCCTCAGATAGAGCACACAAGCTGTAAAGCAAGACCGTCGCATTACCTCGCTAAAGCCTCATCCATAAGTACATATAGAGTCTCCGTGCCTTCAAGAATGTTGATTCAAAGTGGGCCGATCTGTCGCGAGCCAACACATACCAATCACACAAGCAACTAACATTCCCTTCCAGGCGATCATCGCCCTCTCCTCTCTCTCTCTCCCCCTCAGGAGTGGGGAATAACTTCATATGAAAATTTTATTTTAATCACACGTTGGCCTACATTGACACTGGATGCGATTCGTGGACCTGACCACCCGATCAGGTTGATTCCACCCATCTACCAACGCAATGCAGCGCACAACACACAAACACAAAATGATCACATAACAGATATCAGCTAGCCCATAACGAAGCTGGATGCGGCTCATGGTCGTGACTACCCAGCCTCGATGGCTCCACCTGCCTACCAGCCCGTTATGGCACGTAGCTAAGACACAATCACATACTTCCAAGCCTATGGCGAAACTAGCTGCGGCTTGTGGTCCCAACCACCCGGCGAGGATAAATCCACCCACCTACTAGTCCACCATAGCGCATCGGTACGATCACAGTGACACAAAATTTTTTCTTTTCTTTTCTTTTTTCGTTTTTTTTCATGATTAATTGGTTCACCCAAGTCCTGAGAATTAGGGAGAGGAAGAAAGGGACTTTTCCCACCGTTCCCACACATACATGCAAAACAGATACACTCTAGCCTTTGACAGATCAACCACCTCTTCACTTCATTCTCTCAACTACAGACACTACATATGTATTCATCGATTCAACTTTTCACTTGGTAACTACAGCCAGCTATGCCTTAGTCCCTCGTATACCTATCCCTAGGTGTCCTAGAGTGTGAGTCCCCGGAATGTCTAATGTAGTCTTTCATCGTACTCGAATCCCGACAACTTCTCTAAGGCTAGTCAGGCTCAACTTCAGGAGCTCCGTCATCACTTCCTAGCGTCAGCACATCTGCCCAAGCCCATGTGATATCGTTTTCCTCGTTAGGCATTTCCCTAGAAGGATCAAAATAATAGTATCGATCTCCCGCCCATCCTACATGTCGAGCTAGGTACTCCTCAAAACACTCAATATAAAATGCAACACCCAAATCCTGGTTTATAAAGCATACCAGCCAATGCGCTTCCTCCACATCGTATTCCGTCTCAAAGTCGTCGACATCTATGTCCATGCGAGCGAACGTTTGGTCCGAGAAATATATCCTTAGCTCGTACAAGTAGAGTTGCGTAATCTGATCTGCCATTTTGTTACTTAGGTCCTAACAGTCTCTGCGCAACACAAGAAAGATAATTAGAAGTCCAAGATTCTTGAGCTAGCAAGGAAGAATATTTATGACACACACATCATAGCTTACATATGCGCATATATATATATAATACTATACATGTATGTACAGGTAGTCTACTTCGTCATTTCGTTTGGATCTCGTCTGACTTCTCCCGTCCTAATATCACTTGAAATATGGTTTAACTCGAAGTGCTTTAACCTTCACGGGAGCATATTCTTCTCCTAAATCTTGAATTTGCATGGAACCATTAGAATTGAGTTCTACCACCTTAAACGGTCCCGCCCATCTTGTCTGCAACTTTCCTGGGAATTTATAATATTTACTATCATAGACTAGTACCGAATCCCCTTCCTGAATCACATAGGTTTTGAGATTTTTGTCATGCCTTTCCTTACGTCTCTTCTGAATAGCTTCCAAGCTTTGTTGTGCGATGAGCCTCTTTTCTTCCAGCTTCACCAGTTGTATGTACCTCTCCTTTAATGACTCTTCCTCGCCCAATCTGGCTTCGATGGCCACTCTTAATGTCGGAAAGATTAAAGTTGAGGAGGAGGAAACATCTGATGGTGAAATTTCATGTGTAAAAAGCCAACCAATTGTAGCTTCAGAGTGTAAGCCACTATCAAAGTGGGCACAACAACTCTTTGATGATTGCAATCCACACTAAAATGTACCAAAATCATCGTCAGATGGATTATGTAGATCAAAGAGAATAGAGGAGAAAAGAAAAGCCTCAGAACACATTGTTAACATGGCTCTAATGGAAGATATCATGGGCTCGATAAAGGAATCTACCACCATTGAAGAAGCCCTTGATGATCCAGGTTGGAGAGCGGCAATGCACTCTGAGTATGATAGTATACTCAAAAATGACCATGTGATCTAGTTGACTTGCCACCAAAGAAGAGAAGAAGGTAATAGGTACTAAATGGATTTTGAAAGCTAATTATAAATCAGATGCCACATTATAAACGTACAAGGCAAGATTAGTTGCACATGGGTTTTCAAAAATAGAAAGGTTTTGAGACCTTTGTACAAACAACACACATGACAACTATTCAGACGGTACTTGCAGTAGCTACACAAAAGGCTTGGCCTATTTTTCAGATGGACATCAAATCAGCATTTTTGAATGGTCACATCAAGGAGGAGGTATATGTATCTCAATCACTAGGTTTTGAGGTGCCCAACTCAAAAAATAAATTTTGCACATTGAAGAAAGATTTATATGGACTTAAGCAAGCACCACGAAGCTTGGTACCAATGGATATTTTTTTTTTCAAAAATATGGGTTTTGAAAGAAGTACTTTTGATGCTAACGTGTATGTAATGAAAAGGGATAGCAAGCTAGTTGTTGTCATTGTATATATAGATTATCTGATCATTATAGGAGATCATCAAGAACTCATGAATTAAACTCGGATTAGCTTGGGAATTGATTTTGAAATGATTGAGTTAGGTCTACACCATTTTTGTCTGGGAATTGAAGTATGGCAAAGAAAGGATGGCATTTTCATCTCACAACAAAAGTATGCCAAAGAAATTCTTAAGGCATTTGGAATGATGGGCTGCAAACCAACTAGCACACCTATGGAGGTAAATCTTAAGATCTCTATGGATGATAACATGCCTCATGTAGATGCTAAGAAGTATAAGAAGCTTGTCAGAGGTCTTACTTTTTTGTGCAACACTAGATCAAACATATGCTATGTTGTTGGAGTGTTGAGCAAGTATTCCAACAAACCTAAGGAGAGTCACTGGAATGCTGGAATGCAAATTCTAAGGTACATTGCAAGAACCTTATATTTTGGTATTCTTTATCCCACATGTGATACACTTCAAGGATATTGTGATTCAGATTGGGATGGTGATTGTGATTCTAGAAAATCACCTTTTGGATATTGTTTCTCACTTGATTCAAAATATTTTCTTGGGTAAGTAGGAAGCAACCAACTCTCGCACTCACCTCTACTAAAGTAGAGTACAAAACAGCTTGTTTTGCTTCTTGTGAGGCACTCTGGTTAAGGAGAATTCTTGCAGATCTAGGCTTTCCATAAATAATGGTGATTGTACTTAAGTGTGATAATCAAAGTTGTATGGCCATTGCAAAGAACTCAACATTTCATTATCGGACCAAGCATATAGAAGTACAATACCATTATGTTCGTGAGCTAATTGAAGATGAAATTGTGGAGCTAGAATATTTCCCAACAAAGGAAAATTGTGCTGATATATTAACGAAAGCACTTGGAAAAGTGAAGCTAAACAGGCATCTTCAACAGATGGGCATAAGAATGAGACCTACTTGATTTATCATTCGATAAACATTGAAGGGGGGTGTTAGTATATGATCAATGTATATCCCTCATGATTGTATGTATTAATGCACATTTTGTAAGCCCCGCACTATGAGGAGAAGCCAAGCGTGCATTACCCAATTGTTGGGAATCCCAACTTGCATGTTGGATGAAGGTCAAATTGGACCATGTAAGGTATTGTAAGGAAAGAGAGTTACCAAGGTCCCCAATTGTGGGGTCCAAGCCAACATGGAGTAGCCTTGGATGGGGGGTCCCAAGGGCCAAGGATCCCCCTGGTGGGGGTTCGGGGGCAGCGCCCGTGGCGTTATGGTAAATGGAATTCCATGGAATATTCCTTGTCGAAGATAGAAATCATTTATATTGGTTAGGTTGGTTGAACCGACCTAAGTGGCATATGACAACTATGTGGGCTATGGCCACCCACAGTCTATCGCCCATGTATAGCCGTTCGCACAAGGCCACCCATTATCCTATATATACATGACCTCTACACTACCTATTGTATAATTCATGGGTTGAGAAGGTTAAACATATGGATTCTAAAGGTTAGAATATGATGTATGTTTACCTTGGTCTAGCCCTTGAATTACCCTTGGAGCATGCCTTGAATCTTTGGGTGAAACCCTTGGTTTTAGCCCTTGGGGTATTTATTCATATGAGCTCCCATTTGAATGGTTGGAACCTTAGCTTTGATTTATCCTAGGGAGTGGGAACCTTAGTCTTGGGAGAAGCTTCTCTAGGAGCCACCTTGTGTGTACGTGAGAGAAGAATCCTCATTTGATTTAGAAGGCATGTGATGGAGCTTGGGAAATTAGAAGGCATGTGATCACCCTTGGGAAAGTGTCCACATGAAGGACACTTGGTTGGACACTTGGCCAATCTCAAGGACATGCACCCCCTTGGGCTAGAGGTATATATATAGGTGGAGTTCGATGGGTGGATACATGCTCTCTCTTACTTGAGATAGTCTTGCTAGCTGATTGAGTTGTTTGTGGAATGTAGTTTCACAACATTGGTATGCAGAGCTAGTTTAGATCCTAGACGTAAGTGGATTTCGAGTTTCTATCCATATGTGTGGGTGTTTACTCGGTCGAGCTCGCGACATGTTTTCAATTATCCTTTTTAGAGGAGTAAAAACAATCTTATAGGACACCTCCCTTACAAGGGGCAGACAGCCACGTAAACCACCACACAGATCCATAGAGGATTGTTGATGGGCTCTTATGAGCACGCATCTGATGTGTGCCTAGTTGCGACGCTTTTGTACCGCTTGTAGTAATAAGTAGAACCGTCTTCGTGCATTATATAGACTTCAAACAACCAAAGAAATATCCAATGTGGGATAAAAACTCGCTATTGCGACTTGTTCATCTGAGTTCAGCACTTATCGCCCCAGAGCATTCGACATCCACCCCAACACAAGTACTTTGGTGCTTAGATAGACGAACATGTCACCCCCTCCCTCGTTCCTCTAATCTTCAATGCTATCCATGAGATATGGATGAAATGGAAGCTATAGAGGTAAGTCTTTCTTATAGTTTTTATGAAAATGAATATAAGAACTTCTAGAAAGAATATTATTTCAAAGTTTACTTCATATATTCCTTCAAGTAGAGTAAGGATTGATAGATAAAGAGCTCTTTCTTGATTTTATGGGTGGTGGTGCATGGCCGTTCTTAGCTAGTGGGGTGCAAGAATGACTATGCTAGTCTAGACCATGGAAGTTTAAGGCAATAACAGGTCTGTGATGGCCTTAGATGTTTTGGGCCGCATGTTCGCTACTCTGATCAATTCAACAAGTTTACCACATCAGTCGATAGGCCCGAGTAATATTTTGAAATTTCATCGAGATAGGGATAGATTATTGTAATTATTGATCTTCAATGAGGAATTCTTAGTAAGTGCGAGTCATTAGCTCGTGTTGACTACATCCTTGCCCTTTGGACCCACCACCCATTGCTCCTACCGGTTAAATGGTCTGATGAAGTTTTTAGACTGTAGCGATGCTGGCAGTTCGTCGTCGGTGACATTGTGAAAAGTTCATAAAGCCTTATCATTTGGAGTAAGGAAATTGTCCAATTTTATTAAATGATATTTCTTTTTTTCTTGTGATCTATATATTAGTATCACATACAATGAACATACAAGCCGAGGGAAGAAAACTCCTAAAGAGGGAAAAGAGTGTCTTGGTGGTCCTAGTGTGTTCACCTACATCACTACCTAAGTATATCAACATGCTTGTTGCAAATGGTTATGCTCAAGGAAGAGGCATTGATTTTGATGAGACCTTTGCTCCTACATGCCGAATGACTACTGTTCGTAGCATCTGTGCACTTGCAAATCATCATGGTTGGAATGTACATCAATTGGACATTAAAACTTCATTTCTGAATGGTGACTTGCATGAAGAAGTGTATGTTTTTCAGCCCCATGGTTTTGTACAGAAAGGGCATGAAAGCAAAGTGTGCAGATTGAAAAATGCATTATATGGTTTGAAGCAAGCACCATGTGCTTGGTATGAAAAGATATATGCCTACTTGATTGCACATGGTTTTGAGAACATTCCAACTAAGAGCACCTTATATGTTAAGCATGCAAATGATGTGCTTATGATCATTTTTGTCTATGTTGATGACATGCTGCTCACTGGTCCTATTTAGAAGCATATTGCGGATTTTAAGGGCAATCAATTTATGCAAGTTGATGGCGGAATAGCTTTGTGTCAAACAAAATATATTGTCACATTATTACAATGCTTTGGCCTTGAAAATTGCAAACCTATTGCCACTCCTATGGAATCAGGTTTACGGTTGAGTCTTCATGATGTTGGAGATGCATTTAATGTTGTTCTCTATGTAAATATTTAGTTTACTATCTCACAGATGAGCAGGTTTATGCATTACCCAGGTGTCAAGCATTGGTAGGTGGCTACGTGCATATTTCGCTACTTGAGTGGTACCCGGCTACTTGGATTGTTTTACATTCTTTTTCTAACTTTGATCGGGTTGGTTGTTATGACACTTGTGTGTCTACCAATGGTTTTTACTTCATGCTTGGTAGCTCATGCATATCCAGGTTGAGCAACAATCAGCGTACTATGGCTACTTCTAGTTGTGAGGCTGAGTATAGGGCAACTTTCACAGCAACTATTGAGTGTGTGTGGCTTAGATGTCTTGTGGCTGATTTGGGTGTTGGTCAATCTTCTACCACCACCATCTTTACTGATAGTTAGAGCACATTGGTAGTTGCGAGGAACCTTGTGTTCGATGCTCGTACTAACCACATTGAGGTGCACTATCATTATGTCAGGGAGAGGCTCTCTGCTAGGGAGATTAGTTTGGCAAATGTGCCCACACAAGAGAACGTTGCAGACCTTTTCACAAAGGCTCTGCCTAGGGAGAATTTTGAAGCTTTCCGCACAGCTTTGGGCTTACTTCCTTTTGTGGATTGATTCCACATATCTTGGAACTTCCTTATACATGAATGCCACCTCCTTGTTCACCACATAACTCCCAGAGGGGATTTGTTGATATATTTCAGTAGTGATGTGTGTGAACACACTAGGACCACCGAGGCACTTTTTTCCCTCTTTAGAAGGTTTTTTCTTCGGCTTGTATATATGCCTATAACCCTAACATGTCACTTATCTTTGTACATTCTCTTGGTCATACATTTAGTATTGTGTGTTGTGCTCCAAGCTTCTTCTTCTTCCTTGTGTTGTTCATGTGCTTCCGTAGACCTCAAACTCCAACATGAAACATGTATGAAGAAGCTGTCTCTTGATAGCAAAGCTATGTATTTCGACAATATCATGAGTTCGATCCTCCTTTTTTATACTCTATAATAGGGTATCCTTTTGTTTCACTCACACTTGAGACATAAAAAAAAAAGATTATTCGTGACAAATCAAGTAGCAAATGGTAGTGTGACATCATGGTTAGCCAAAATTATTGCTTCATGGGGTCACGAGATCAATCTTGGATGTTGATCCGCTGCTAAAAAGCATGTATTTTTGTAGAGTCTGACTTTGTTTGATGATTTCAAGGCTTGAACATGATAGGGGGTAGAAGTATGAAAGTATGATCATGATGGGAGTGGTGTATTGGATAGCCTGGTCACCCTTGTATGTGAGAACTTGAGTTAAAGACATGTAGTAGTACCTTGTATTAATACAACAAAAGAGTATTTTGTTTGCTCCATAAAGCAAACTCTAGAGGGAAAAATAAGCATACGAGAGCCAAGGAACTCGAGGGAGAAAGATGATCCAAGAATGAGATCACATGAAAGCAAAAATTCAAAACTATGTGAAGAAGAAAATGCTAGCACCTACAAGGTTTCCACGGATGCTCAATAGTCTGATACTAGCACTAAGAACTAAGCTATTAGGACCACCAAAATATAGAGAGATGAATCTCCTCCCAAACTTATGCCTCTATATATAGCTCTCTCCAAGGAACTGGCCTCTTTGGTAGGTTGATACTATCAATCCAAGTGTCGATCGTGTAACTAAAAATGTGCCAAGTGTCCTAGTGAGTTAACTCAAGTGGATTCTTCTAGAAGCTCTAGAGCTCTTGGGGAAAAACACTCTTCCATGACTCTCTTCGGGCTTGAACACAAGACCTCCTCCTTCCCATTTATGTGTCTTAACCACTAGGCCAAACACCTTTGCTTGTTTAGAGTGCATATATGCTTAAGTCTACTATTGAGACTTTGGCCCTACATGAGAATGATCAAATGATGCCTAATTTTAGATATGTCAGAACCAGTCAGACACTCATGTCATAATCTTACTCTGTAATACATCAAAGGGATCCTTAGCCCAAGTGGCTGCTTTGGTGGCTACCTATTGTAGTTCTTGAAAACCTAGTTCAAATATGAGAATTGATTGTAATATCCTTCCCAATCTAGTATTTACCATGATAGATTGTAAATCTTCTTGCATAATGACCACCATGTTGGTCATGGGACCTTGCTTTTTTTTTTTAAATCATAATCTTGTGCATTCTTACAATTCTAGCAAATGTGGCCATATTCCCCACAAAAGTGGAAACAAACAATAATCATATTGCTATTATGATTATTGTTATTGTTATTGTTCCAATGATTATACCCAAAATTTTGATATTGGAAATTAGGATTATGTTGTCTATTTGGGTAATTGGTATAGGGTGGAGAGCATTGATGGGGAGGAACATAACTCGACGATGGTTCGTTTACTTCCTAAATTAACTACATTTATAATCGCCTTACTTTGTTGGGCCTTGGAATTATAAATACAAGTTTTGGTGGAAAACTCACTACTATTACAAATGGCACAATATATTACATGTCCAAAATTGTGACATTTACTGCAATATTGTTGCTCTAAAGGGTCATTAGAAACTGTTTTAGTTTGTTTCTTCAATTCTAACCATTCCATGTATTTTGTAAGTGGTTTTCTAACTTTAAGGCAGTCTCACTCAAATCATCCAAAGTCACACCTCCAAAGCAATGAATAATCATTATTTGTTACAACCTAGGTATAACCCATTAATAAGCCATTGTGTGGTTATGTCTTTTGATAACGCATTCTTTTTTGGGATATGGAGCAAATGTTTTTTAAAGGCTCTAGCATGCTATTGGATAGCATGTTGTGGCTTGTATCTATTATGTTGTAGGAAATAAAAAAAATTGGGTTGCAGTTTTTGTCTTCCTAAAGTGGTGAAGAAAGGCCTCTTTTACTATTTCATAGGTGGTGAAATTGCTAAGCTCTCATACTCAATTATCCATCTAGGTGTTTCATTTACTAAACTTAACTCAAACACTCTAGCTTTATAATGCAAATTGGTTGTGGCCTTGCTTGCTTCTTCTAAACATTATAACTTATCTCAAAGGACCGTACATAGGCATTAGGGTCATTGTTTGGGAAGCCTCCATACTTTGTGTAAGTCACTTGCAATGGGTCCAATTGTCTACCCAAATCATAATCATTAGAAGTCATTTCAGGAATGTCAATGCAATGAATAGGAGTGTTAGAACGTAAGGGGTAACTCTCAAGGTCATAAAAAGAGATATTAAAACCAAGAGCCCAGAGTTGCTTAAAATCAACAAAATATCTTGAACGAGATACCATTGGTGGGGTTAAACTAACATCCTCAGAGGTTATAGTGTTGATTTCCTCAAAATCTTCAAAAGGTGCTAAAATTAGGGCTCCATGCCCAATTAACTCGAGTAAAACTATGGTTCCTTTCAATCGGGTTGCAGTGAACTTTTGATGTGATTATGATAAAAGTGGATCCATTTACAATTTGAATTTCTTGCTCTGGATGATTACACACATCAATAGTATTGGGTAGAGGGATTTCTACATCAAACACAATTGTTTTGCTACCCAAGATGAACTCTGTGCACCCAAATGGCTATGATGCACTGATCGTTTACAATTTGAATTTCTTTCTCTGGACGATTACACATATCAATAGTATTGGGTAGAGGGATTTCTACATCAAACACAATTGTTTTGCTACCCAAGATGAACTATGTGCACCCAAATGGCTATGATGCACTGATGGTTTACAATTTGAATTTCTTGCTCTGGATGATTACACATATCAATAGTATTGGGTAGAGGGATTTCTACATCAAACACAATTGTTTTGCTACCCAAGATGAACTCTGTGCACTGATGCTATGATGCCAAAACACAACATAGGCATAAACAATTACACTTGTATGATACTACTAATCCCAACTTTGTCGGTTATCATGAATTAGTCCCCAATGGGATACTTAATGCTAACATTTGGGTCTATATATAGAAATCTCCGTATGCAAACATTAGTATAGGACTAAATGCTAAATATTGTAGCACTTTTGACAATAGCACTTCATGATAAGCTCTAGCTAATAGTTACTTTTGGGTTCTTCGTTGGAAGGCTAAAAACAAATCCTACTAAATCCCTTATTTTTCCCTTCAATGAATTTCACCATTTTTACTATTTTTCACCACTTACTTAACTTCAAATAGAATTTAATAATCCCTTCTCTTACTCTTTACATGCAAGATCATGATCAAATTTCTTAACTAACATCACAATACTTCTTTTTTCAACTTACTTTTTCAAAATTGAATTATGCATGCAAATGTACCATACACAATCTTCAAACTTCTATGCAATCAACACAAGGCAAATGTACCATACACAATCTTCAAACTTCTATGCAAT
This sequence comes from Ceratopteris richardii, assembly GCA_020310875.1. Lineage (NCBI taxonomy): Eukaryota > Viridiplantae > Streptophyta > Polypodiopsida > Polypodiales > Pteridaceae > Ceratopteris > Ceratopteris richardii. Next base: position 99,123,385 of record CM035421.1, on the reverse strand, counting down.
CAACACATACTGACTCAATTAATTACATCGGACTGTGCATCAGACACGTGGAACACATAGTACACATCATTCAAAATTTGCATGAACCAAATATTACAGTCAATAGTTGCCACAACACCTTGGCTCTTTGTTTGTATCTTTT